>PVIR01002151.1:0-107223 GCA_004026965.1 Petromus typicus
TTACATCTTCATTTTCTCATACCAGAGAAAAGATGCGATATGTATCTATCTGGAGTGTTGGATTCTTGGCACTAACATGTAAAACGACCACACAAAATGTTACATCCTCCCCCAGCCAAGTCTCTCTAGGGTTTCAGAAAACCTTCTTCAAAATGTCAAATTTGATTGTGCCACCATTCTGTTTAGTCTTCCCTTATCTTGATTGTTTTCAGGAGAAATTCAGATCCCATACCATGATATGAAATATCTTTCATGATTCTAAGTCTGGTGATACGTTAAACCTCATCATGGACCAGTGGGTGATTTATCACCCACTTTGTTTCTTTGTTATCTCCTCCTGTTCCTTCAGCCAGATCTACCTACTTCAATTATCCAACTATAGCCTCAAAACTGAACTTCATTTATGCCTCCCCCAGCAAGGCTTTCCCATTTCCACCTGTGAGTTAGATGCACATCCTCAGGGCTTCCATTTGTTCTTCTTATCGCTTCTGCTCTTGACTCTTCATAATATCATATATGTAGGAACAACATAAAATTACATCTGAGTTCACAAATCTTGTCTTTAAAAACCTACAGGGATTTCCCATCCTAAATAGTGTAGATGCCAGATACTTGCATAGCCACTGAAGCTCTGTGGATCCTGATTGTTGATCCTGCTCCATCACTGAATCACTGTGCTTTGGACCTCTGTTCATGAGCATCTCTGATAAGTATGCCCAGAAGTCTCTACTGTACAGAAGTCTCTACTTTACTGTATTCACTGCCTTGATAATTTCCATTTAAATGTTGCATAGTCAACACCTCATTGTTCAAATCCCAGTTTTTTAAAAAAAGTCATTTGTCTGTTAAGGCCTCTCTGAGCAGCTCCTTCGTGTAACTTGCAATGTTCTTTCATTGTAGTGTTCATAATACATTGTTACCAAGGCAGAGTATTCATTTGTACATTCTTGTTTATTACTAGCCTGCCCACAGGCTCTGTCTCTTTCTTGTTCAAACTGCATCCGGTGCCCAGAGAAGTATTTGGTACATTGAAGTTCATCTAATTCACACCTTCATCCTCAAAGAGAAGTTAGTTTAGCATGAAAACCACTCAAGTTCTTCCACCATGCCAGATCGATTTTAAGTTATTTGTAGAACATATCCATAATAAATATCAAAGAATTGAAAATGATAAAAACAACCTAATATAGAAATTTAGTCAGTGAAAACAGTTTGCCAAATGAGTATTATTAAACATTTAAGAACAAAGACTAAATTTTAAAATGTAGGCAACTGTAACAAAATTATACCTGTTGCTTTGAATGTGGTCTTTTCTTCCTCCTATATGAACAGTTATGGCTGAAAAACAGCTACTACCAGGTGCGACATTCCATATCTCTCTTGCAATGCATCATGGCCTTTCTGAATGTTTGTAGCCCAAGTTAAGCAGAAGTCTACTTCCTCCCTCTGGGTCACAGCAATTAAAAAGCAGTTATGTCTCTAATAGTATCTCTTTCTCTGTCTCTCTGTCTCTGTCTCTTTCTGTCTCTCTCTCTCTCTCTCTCTCTCTCTCTCTCTCTCTCTCTCTTTCTTGCTCTAGTAGGAAACAGATTTGATAAGAACCAAGATAACAGCAGAAACCCAGAAGGAAGGAACCTGGTCCTTCATTTCCCAGTGAGAGGGCAGTACCTCAGTCACCATTACTGTATGAGGTAGGAATTTTTGAGTCATTTTCCACTATGTGCCCCTCTGTCCTGGAACATTGATCAGTAATATCACATTTTATATGGCATGTTCCTCAAGGTTCCCCAAGATTTCTTGAAAATGTTGAAATTTTTCTTACACAGTGATGTTTATTACCCTTCCCTATATATGTTCATTACAGAAGACCAGTCCATGAGCTTTTATAAATATTTATAAATCTGAAAGTAGAAAATTCCTATAAGGTAAAAGAATAAAAAGATCATTAGCTTAAATCAAATGGAAATAAATTTGTGATTGGCTTTTTTGGGTGTATTCATTAGTAGGTGAAGCATGCTATTTCTCCTCCTTATGAGAGTCCAGATCAAATATCTATAGCATTTATATGAGAAATTAATTTATAAGTAGTTTGTTCTTTTAGCTCAAAAGTTATGCTTCAGATACAAGGTTATTTTAATGAAAACTTTTATATTTTTACGTTTATTAATTTTATTAACATTAAATTATACCTAGATCATTAAATTTAGGCTCATGTGATGATATCTATTAATCTACTTTTTAGGATAAATGTATAGAAAAAGGGAAAATATTTGATGTAATTATTTGTAATTTGAAATGTCCCTAATCTGGTAATTTTCCATAATGTATGTATAGAATTTATTGCTTTTTTAATCTAGTTATATTAAAATATCTATCATGAAATATTTAAATCCACAAATATTATATCTTTTATAGAAAGTTGATCTCTATTTTGAAAATACTTGATGCTCTAATTATTGGCCTTGTCTCTGATTGGGAGTGGATAGAAGAAGGGAAGTAGATAGAGAAGAATCCTGAGGTGGCTGAAATCCAGTCTTCCGTGGTACATGATGAGCTGTCACACAGATTTGAATCCTCTTTCCTGTGAACCCTTCACACATCTGAATAACCACTTTCTCCGCACTTCATCAAAAACCAGGATTTACTAGAGAAAATAATCTGATGTGTCCTTTGCCTTCCATCATTCCATCACCTAGGCATTCTGTCATCTCACACCATCACAATGGAAATAGTGATGGTGTCAGAGAAGATACTTTGAGAAAGGGGAAATGTTATGTGCATATAACTTTTATTATGACATTATTAGGACTTTTATTAGGACTTTTAATCTCTTACTATTCCCAATTTAGGGATATAAGTTTATCATAAGTGAGTGTGTAGAAGGGAGACAAAGGTGCTAGCCATGGTTTTAGGCACTGACTGTGAGGCTTGGAGCACACCCTATGGGAAAAGTGACTACTGCACCTTAGCTGGGGAGGAGCTGGGACAGATGAGCAAAGAGGTGGGAAAGACCATCAAAAAAGGAAGTGCAGACCACATAAGGATGAAAACTGTATGGCTGAGAAGTCTGCTCTTCACAGTGTGGGCAAAGGGAGTCCTCAAATGCGTTTCTATCAGAAAAATAAATAGAATAACTCTGGTGACAACGCTGAGAATTAACAGGAGAGAGATCAGCTGAAACAGACCAGAAGAAACAAACCACTTAGAAGTTGCTCATAGCTTTCATTTATTTAACAAGGAAGCATCTTCACAGTGGTTTCAAGAAACCAGGCATTAAATGAAAAGAATGGAAATAATAATAGGAACATAGAAATAATTTTCTGGGAAAAACAGATGTAAGACTATAGTCCTAACTCAAGACATTTAATATCTAGTGGGCATGGGATGAGAAAAGGAAAGTAGAGTTAACACAACTGGAGTACCATGTGGCATGTGCTTCACTGTAACATTGATCAAAATTTAAAAAAAAAAATCTAACAGCAGTGCCAGGGATTTAGCTGAGTGGTTCCAGTGCCTGTCTTGCAAGTACAAGGGCCTGGGTTTGAGCCCAGAGCAACCACATATAATACTGGGTGAGGAGACTCACGCCCAGCAGCAATCAGCACCATATGCCACAGTGCCAGGTGTGGTCACTCACCCCTGTCATCCCAGCACTCGGGAGGCAGAGGCAGGAGGATTGCTGTGATGTGAGTTTGAGACTGACCTACAAAGTGAGACTCTGTTAAAAAAAAATCAAACAGCAAAGTAGAAGATAAAAGAACAAATGTAAAGCAGATTTGGGGAAAAAAAAGTATATTCAGTTTAAGACATCACTATTTTTGAAAATGACTTTATTGGTACATTTTGTGCATCCATTATGGTAATATTCAACACTGAGAATGTACCTATACATGATACACTTTGATTCTCATTTTTCCCTTTCTCCTGCCCTTCTTACCACTCCAGTTCTCTACACACATAAGTTTTGTTTCCTTTTTTTAACCATCAAATTTTTTCTTCCCTTTCTTTTTCTACCTTTCTCCCATTTCCTTTTGAACATTATCACAGTTTAATTACATGTGGAAAACTTTATTAGTTGTATTTTGGAGCAAAGTCTGAAGACTTACTGATTTAGAGGTAAGGATTTGAATATTTTCCATCTTTAAGTGATTATTTAAGGCATGGATGTAAATGAGACCATCTTAAGCAGTGAACAGAATTACAAGTGAACAATGTGACCATTACGATCTCTTTAGAGTGTAAAATACTCTTTATTAGAAGATTTGTTCAAAATATTCACTGATTTTTCCTACTAGATGCATCTCTACCAAATGCACCCTTAACAATCTGTCCTTGAGGGAAAAAATTATGGTTTTTGCCTCATTGAAGTAAAGCTTGGCCTTGTTATGTTCTTTGGCCAATGAAATATGAGTGGAAAAACCATTATCCATTTCTGTGCAAAACTTTAAACCTTGTGACACATTTCTGCCTTTTCTATTCTTGCTGTGTTTCACATAAGCCCTGAATACCAGAGTGAAGAGTGCAAGATGACCCACAATGAGCATGTTACTAGAGCTGGAAATATACCAAGGTTTTGGATGTTGGTATAAAAATATTTTCATCTGAGGAGAATCATAATATAGGATGAATAAAAAGAAGGTAAGTGTAATAGGCCAGATGATAATGATGATGTTATAGAAAATAAAATTTTGAGATATCCAAGATGTAAAGTGGAAAGAATTTTGAAATATTTGTTGGGCACAGTTATAAATAAATACAAAATGGCTTAGATTTCCAGGCTGATTATGGAAAAGTGACATTTTTTTAAGGCAAAAATGTGCTTCTTCCTTTGTAGTATCTAAATACACTTTGGACCTGGAGGAAAAACAAAACTAAGGATTTAAATTTTGATATTTGAACATACTTGAGAGGCAGTGGGCTGTAATCCAGAGGCATTGGTTTGGGATCTAGGTGAAGTCAGACAGCCCAGAGAGGCTGTATCTAGTACAAAGAGGATTCAGAATAGAACTCTGAAGAAAGCTAATATTTAAGGGAGAAAAATAAAAGAAGATGGAGTAAAATAAACTTTAAAACACCAGTTAGAAACAGAGAATAAAAAATGAAAAAGTGATGTCTTATAAACCAAAGGGAAAAGGTAGTCTGAAAAGTATAATCCAGTTTGTTAGACCATTCTAGGGAAGGAAATAAAATGCAAACTTGGAGTAGATCATTGTTTACAATAAAGAGATGCATGGAGATTATTTTGGGAGAAGTTCTAAAATCTGCACCTGAGGTTATATTCTTATTTCATCCAGTCATTCTTAGAAATCTCTCAAATTGTCTGTACATGTTCAGAATTTGGCTGTGAAAACTGAAAAAGCTTCACTTTGGTTTTTGTAAAATTTATAAACTGGAGCTGTGTTTTAGTTCAGAAGAAGGCAAGGCTTGGTTGAATGGGGTTCAGGTTTGCAGGGTACAGACAGAGAGATTTTCTGCTCTCTTCTTTTATCCTGGATGGAGTAAATTCCAGGGTGGTAGAATCACCTGGGCAGGAACTCCATTTTAAAACAGAGGCTTCTACAGTCTTGGATGGGGAAGGCTGGTGGTAAGAGAGACATGGAAATGAGGAAGGAAAGGAAGAAAGTGCAGAGGAAAAGAGAAAGATGCAACTCTGGCCAGTCAAGGCATGCACTGAACTAGGCAAGGAAGCCTGGAAAAAGAGGAGACTGCCAACAGCAGAATAAGAGCCTAGAATCAGTAGCTAAAGGTCTTCTGAGGGATTAAAAGAAACTATACTAAAAACAAAATCCTTAAAAATAGCCTGTCACCAGGAATAGAACAGAATCTCTTCCTCTAGAATCTAAATGGGAGAGATTGTAAATCATTCATTATGCAAATAAATTCAAAATCCCCCTTAAGAGAAGTGAAGTGAGAGTAATTGGCAAATTCTGCAGTACTCAACAAGCATCAGTCACTAGTAACATTATTTTAATTCCAATTTGGTGAGTTACCAGGAATACAGACCAGAGTGAGGGAAGTCAGAAGGGGAACGTTGCATTGAGTGGGCTCTGCATTGTAGTGGTAGCTGAGGAACTGAGAACAGAAAGAAACCTAAATTGGAGTGTGGGAAGAACATCACAGAACCACAGACAGAGCCCTGAGCTTTCTGAGTCCTGAGAACCTGGTCAGGAACAGACGTGCTGAGAGCCGGTGATCGGGAGAATTTAGCCAAAGTAGATATTAAAATGTGAAAGGCAGAGTGTCATTGCAAGGGAAGAAACCTCAGGTCACTATGATTCTAACCACGCCAAGGTACAATAAGCACACACAGGACCAAGCCATACCTGCTGATGGTCAAGGAGAGCAGGCCAGGTTTACAAGAGTGGAATTCATAAACAAGAACATACTGTGAGACTCAAAGTGCAATCAAAGACTCTTACATACTGTTGCTGTTTGAGACACAATCAGACAGTGGGAAATGGAGCTGGCTGGAAGGACATAGGCACCAGAAAGTCTTATCTGGACAGAGACAGGTAAGGATTATAGCCAGAAAACAAGCCAAAGTCAAACATTTTATCACAAGGACAAAATGTAAGTGTCAATTCAGGAAAATATTTTAAAACAATAGAAAAACTTAGAAACCTAAGAATGAAAAGCTAGCAATTAGAGGAATTAACTAAGATAAAATTTTTTCTTCCTTTGAAATGTAGGTTCTACAATGTGCTGAGACGTGCCTGAGGCTAATTGAACCTGCTCATATTTTTTGTTCCTTCTGTTTTGTATTGCCACAGGTTAATGTCACAAAACAAGCTAGTCATTTGGTTTCTGATCTTCCAGTATAGGAACATCTTTCATTTCTACTCTTCAGCAAGTCAAGGACTCCTTTTCCTGTTCAATTTTTCTAGTTCTATTGCTTCATCAGCCTTACTAAATGGGAGCCTGATACACCTTGCTACCTTCTACCCTTCACCAAATCTTCTTTCTTCTCCAAATCTCTTACATACATTGCAGAACTATTTTTTCTCCTTTTTACATACACTATCATTTGAATTTATAGTATGTGCCAGATTCTGAGTTAAACTCTTCACATAATATTTTGGGGGTTTTTCTCCCCAAAGCTGTGACATCTGAACTATCATTCTCTACTTTTTGGATCAAACATTTGAGCTAATATCTGAAATGTCACAGGGCTCTAACATGGAGAAGCCTAGAGATGAATACGGCAGTCAGAATTTCAAACATTGCTTCCATGCTCATTCTGTTCGATGTCTTTTCTCATACTTTTTTCACACTACCTGAGTCTCAAAGTCAAACATGTGGCCACTGCTTAAGCCAACATTCTTTCTTTTCTGTTAGTGTCTTTGCACAAAAGAAGCAGATCCCTAACTCTGAGGCAACCTAGTTGCCTATATTCACCATTCCTATTTCCAGGCAGCTAAGTGTTGTTGGAGAAAATTAAATAGCCATGCTGATTGCTTTCATTACATTGTCATGATGTCCAACCTCAGCTGGGCCTCCACAAACACTGGCAATCCCTCCGCTCCTCTCTTGACAGCTAGTTCCCATTTCCCACCGCATCTGTTCCAAATCTGTATAGTTTTCCTCAAGTCCTGCTTTAATTAAAAACATTCTTAACATGGCTTACTAGGCTCTCCAACATTTGGCTCCTTCCCATCTTTCTGGTCTCCCTGAGGGCTGTCCTCTCTCTCGTTTCTCTAGACTCTAGCCAAACTGATCCTTGTAATTCCCTTCACTTGTCCCCTTTGGATGTCCTGTTCACTGTGTATGTGAAGCCCTTCTCTTGGTCCACTGTTTAACCCACTACTCATCCTTCAAAATGACAGCATCAGACAGGCTTTCCCTGACCTCTGACTCTAGCTTAGATCACATCCGAACATTTCTAATAATCTGCACATTTTTAGAGATCTGTCTGAGGACAGTCTTTCTGTTTAGGTGGCTGTGTACACATAACAGCAATATTATTTCATTCAACTAATATATCCTGAGCCTATGCCACAATATCAGAACTGTGGGAGGTGCTCAAGATCTCCTTTTATATTTAACTGAATCATAGCCTTGGCATTAATCAACATACATGTTCTCTTCAAAGACTGGGGATACCTAGGGTGTTTCATCTTCACAGGATCCATGAAGGTATACAAGATGCATATAATCTGTTTTCTCATGTTGAACAATGAATTTGAGCACAAGAGCATCTGAGATTAGCTACCAGAAACTGGGAAAATATGGAGCAGAGATGAGTTTCATGTTGAGAAAGAAATAGATTGTTTTGTAGAATAGTCTGTAAGGCAGTGTTTTCTTCAAGGCAATTCAAGAAGTAAAGAATCAAAATACCAAAAACATATGCAAGCCCCTGGGATGATGGTGTTGATATTCAGATGTTGTATGTCTTGGGAATAATCCATAAAAACAAGCTGTTGAAAAATGGAAACTGGGACATTTTCATTCCTACTGCAGTCTTTGAATTTCCCTTGTCATCTTCCCCATTGAGCAGCTCTTGTACCCTCCCTGGGGATTAAAATTTACTCTTGTGCTATAAGTCTGGTAACATCCTGATGAAGAAGCAAAAGTTATTGCAATGCGAAAGAGTAGGGAGGAAAATAAAACAGAACAAAACCAATGTAAACAGGTAAGAAGCAACTCATAAAGGCCCAGCAGGCCAGATCTAGACTCAGATCATCTTGAAGGAGAACTCATTCATTTAAAACAGAAAAAAAGTGGAACTGTGCAAGTATTGACATGAAATGGAGGTTATAACAGCACATACCATTTAAATAATTCCACCCCAGAAAATGACAGAAAAAAAATTTCTTCATGATTAATGACATTGAGGTTTTTTGATGTTGTTGTTGTTGTTGTTCTTTTCATGCACTAGTTACTTTAACAAAGCAGGGACTTATTGTCTTCCTATTAAGTTATCCGAGCTCATCCCATAACAAAGTAGGAAAAGTTCAGGAAATATAAATGCTTGGGGCACATCTCATCACCTTTCCTTAAGATAGTATCCCTACGGAGAGACCAAATCAGCAAAACTCACACAGTAAGTTCTTATATTAGGTCTCCAAGAAATCTGCCATCATAGTATCCCTGAACCATGCAGGGTCAGAGTTCAAACAAAGCCACAAGAAGTGTTCTCAGGGCTTCCTTGTTCACAACTACTAACATCACATGTGGTCCTGCAGATGGATGAAACTCAAGGCGCATGGCTCAGCCCTAGCTGGAAGTATTTAGCAAACAGATTTGAGACTATTTGGGCTTTGCTCAAGTGTACTAACAGTTTATTACTTAGGACTGTTTTATTTTCAAAATAACCCAAACCAAATTCAAACTGACTAAGCCAATAAAAAATGTGCAGGTCATGTGCTATATCACAGAACTGTAAAAGTAGAGGAAGATGGTCTTGTGTGTGGGAACTGACCATTGGCCTGGCTGGATGCACAGGCTCATATGATGCTGTCAGGGTCTGCTCCATCTCAGTAGCTCCAATGATCATTCCATACAGAAAAATGACAGTACCTCCAGAAACACTTCTTCCTGGTGATCATCAGGCCCAAAGGAAAAGGTTACCTGTTCTCAAGTTTTCTAAAAGCACTGGACCATATTCTCAGTAACTCTCACTGGGTCTTTCTCTTTCCCAGAGCTGTTTCTATGTACAGTACATTGAGAATGAGGAAGGTAGTTTCCAAAGAAAAGGATAGCACATTCTTGTGAAAGAAGAGAAACAAAGTTAAAAGGTGTCCATAACCGATGTGTTCCTACTACCTAAGTGACAGATGATCAAAGAAGCCACGATGCTTCTGTGTATTAGTTTTCATATATTTGGCTTTTTTTTCAACGTGAATGTAATAAGAAACTCATCCTAACCTACCAAATTAGAAAGCCTATTGGCTTGTAGACCATCCATACAAAGGATGGCTCTGGGGACTGAATCCAAGGTCAAGAATTCTGTTCCTCAGCTTTTCCTTACTTTATTTGTTTATATTATTTTTTCTACCATTAATTTTTTTTATCAAATAGTACACATGAGTCCCTCAATTCATATTTTCATAATTTTATCCAAAATGAATGGGCATTTTATTGTCATTTCTAGGTTGGAATTTTCAGGTAAGCAACCTCAATTAAGCAATTTTGAATCACTTGATGACCTCTTAATTGATTATGAATGCAAAGTCTATTCCTAGAAACTCAGTGGTTTATTGAGTAGAGACAATATCCACAGCACTGGTTCTTAGATTTCCTGTATTATAGAGTCATTTGGCAGACTGAGAGAAATCTAAAAACTCTATCAAAGAATAATGGCTTTAAGTTCATGAAATAAATGCCTGGGATTGCAAAGGAAAGCAATAATAACTGAATATTTTAAACAAAATATATTAAAATAATTTATGATTTGGTAATGTACAAGTTTCATTATTAATTGGTTAAAAATAAAAATGTTAGCAGGCCTATTCACTACTTCATATACTTTTTAAATAATTGTATACATAAGTGACACTTACCATATGTATAATGTGATAAGAAAATACCTACAATTTATTTTGGTAATATTAGTGATACTGTAATTTGTTAAAGTTCCTGAGTGTAGTGCTATAATGTTTTCTGTCCAAGCTCTCAGTCTATCTGAATTGTCTTCAAGAATCTTTTGGGGACCAGAGGCTCCAGGTAAAAAGTTTCTAAATTGAAAGGTCACTTAGGTAAGAGTTTGAGAAAATCCTAAGAAAAGATAAATTTCAGGAGTTATAGTTGATTTTTACTTGGATAATTTTATACCAGAATCGAAACTGAGACTTATGTTCAATTAAAAATGTAGTTTGGAGTTGGAAGTGGAGGTCAGTGATGGAGGACTTGCCTACCATTCATGCTGTTTTGTTTTGCTAGAGAAAAATGCAGTGTTTCTGCTGAGAAGAGGCTGTTTCTCAGAACTCAACCTTGGTTCCAATTGAACAGGCATAAGTGGGTTGATGTTTAGTGCTAGGCCTTGAATACCAGAGTGAAAGGATCAAAACATTGGTTCTTTTCTAGTGTAAATGTGTTATTTCAATGGATAGTCAGGAGTGGTTAGGCATGGGCCAGAGATCCATGGACACTGGACTGTCTTATTTACTTTTCTCTTGCTGAGAGAAAATATCCAACACCTACAACTTGAAGGTTTATTTTAGTTCACACTTTGCAGAGGTTTCAGTCCGTAGTCAGCTGGCTCCGAGGCAGAGTGGTGTGGTAGAAGAGCATGACAGAGGAGAAACAGTCCAGGTCAAAGCCAGTGGGAGACAGCAGAGCAGCAAGGAGTCACATCCTATCTTCTCTCCTTATATTCCATCCAGACTGCAAGCCCATTGGTCAGTGCTACCCATCCAGGGTAGAGCTCCTATTACCTACACTCAGAACTATGCTAAGTTAATCAGTGATCTAATTCAGTACCACACATACCTTTGATACTAGTATTGAACACTCTAGATCCAGCCAGCTCCTGAAAGCCCATCTATGAGTCTGTGAGGTTTTGGGGGGGACATCTAGATGTCAACTGTAATACTGGAACTTCAGGGTTAAAGTCTAGAACTGAGAGATCCTAGCAAAAGTTAACCTGATCAGAGTTAGAAATCTTTACTTGAAGAACTCTATCACGTTTCTTTTTCCACCTTTCCTAATTCACCCCTACATACACACACAACCCTTTAAAATTATTTTTAAGACTTTAGCTTTCCAAATTGTACTAAGATTCACAAGAATAGGCTCAATTTGGAGTACCGTCTTTAAAGACTAATGATGAATGTCCCACTGGAGGCTGGCATGGATCACCAGACTAATTTACAAGGCCTAAATTGTGAAGAAAATAGACTCAGGCTGTCCACTTGCCGGTCCTGATCAAGACTTCATGCTCAGCGATCTCTGAACCTTGGAGCCCTTGACTGGATTTCCACAGCAAAGCCTGAGTCAGGTTACAGTGAACTCAGGTGTGAAAAGGCCCAGAAGGTTCAAATCCACCAGCAACTGAAGAGTATGAGTCAGACATCATGAAATGCCTTTTACAGATATCATCTGATTTAATCTCCCATGAACTTGTGAAACAGCTATTATCTTTTCCATTTTACAAGTGAGAAAGCTGTAACTCAGAGAAGGTAAGTAATTTATTGAAGGTCACACAGTAATGAATACAGGATGCTGAGATGCTGAACTGCAAATCCAGTACTCCTTTCTACCATAAATCCTTGCCAGAAGAGCATACTTGCCCACACAATGATTCCTTGCACCGATTGGCCAGTTTCCCTGGACTTCAGGCAATCTGCCAACAACAAAGAGGAAAAAAAAAAAAAAGGCCAGCATGAAAAACCTTCAAATGGACCTTATGTGACCTCAGGGCACATTTGTTTACAATGTTATTCTCAAAGGGAGTCAAACTGATTGCAAAAACAAACAAAAGTGTACATTTTTTTATGTGTTCTTATTTGTGCTGTATCCACTGTTTTAAAGTGATGATCCTAATCACTGGATTACAGCAAGATCAGAAAAGAATTATCTAGTATATCTTTAGTGTCACACTGAGACTCATAATAGGAAACGTATGTAAAGGTATCAATTTTCACAAAACAAATATTTGTGGACGGGGAGTGGTGGGAAGAGCAAACTTAAGCTTGATGTTAGTTGACCCTCTCAGGGATAGATTTGCTACACCGAAATGAAGCTAAGGATACATCATGATTAGTTATGACATATTGCCACCACTCTCAAATTAATCCAGTCATTTAGACCTTCAAAGCAGGTCGCTATATTTTGGACCACGGCAGCAATTAATAAATCAATCTTATCACAAAGAGTGATTGATTAGAACTTTTTGCAAAATGTATGACAAATGGCTATGCTAATCAAGAGAAATAAAGCCATTCATAGATCTTCTTTTAATTTGAATTTTGTTCAATTATAAACAGATCCCCCCCCCAGTCATATCTAACTGCATTTACTATTCGATGGATAGCAAAATGCTTAAGGTTCACAAAATATCCACAGCCAGTAACCTCTATTGGAAAAGGCTCTGATTACAGTAAAATTACACAAAAATGTGTCATTAAAAGGCATTGGACAGACATAAAATCTAACCTTTTGAGCTGAAGAATACTTAATATTCTCTTCATGATCATACAAGGGGAAATTCTTTGCTATGGAATAGCTATTTTCCTGTTAAGCAGGCTATTTCATCCGTGATTTATCCCTGAGATGTAATAGGTCGTTTAAAATGGTGGTTTAAAAGTTGGGCCTTTTTGTTTAATTTTCTCACAGGCGGTTGGTAATTATCATGGTCCTGCAGTTTCTTTGGAATGTCGTAGAGGGTCAAATGCCAATGGAACCCTGCTTTATAGGGTAATTAAGACAGTCGACATGGTTATTAAATACATCATGCTAAACTAAACTGGAATGCTGTGAAATAAAATCCAAAATCATAAATAAAACTTGAGTCTTCCAGCAAACGAGTATGTGTGAAAAGGTGGAGCATTATGCTCTTACAATCGCATGAAACAGTTCTTGCCAACTCAGACTTACTAAAATCTGACTATGAAAAGCTTTTCCTTTTGACTTTTAAAGAATGAAACTAAGATGGATGCAACACACACTTCACATATAGATAAAGTTCTAATTCCTACTGTTTCATACTGGCTAACACCAAAAGAAGGCGATGAATCTGTTTTTGTGATTATAAAGATTATGTGTTGGAACACACATAATAAATTATCACATGCAAGTTTGATATGGATAGCAAAGGAATATTAGGTAAATTTTTAAAAACACTATCAGCAGTCTTTCCCTCTGCAAGATCTTTTCAAGGACTGCTTATCACTTTGGATCCGTGCTCCCTGACAGAATTTGTCTGTAACCTTCATAAGACCACAATATAATAACTTCTTCAAAGAAACCGGTAATAGGCTATGTAAAGCCTTGTTGATGTTGATAATTCTAAAAAGTCATGATAGGTAAATATTGTCATCAGTAGAGCCATGAGCTTTCCAAATACGTGTCTGTCTTGTGGTCATAATTTTCAAACTCCAGAGCTTGAAGGCTCTGGTAATTTAATTTCTTTCCAGAAAATGTGATGAGTATACAAAAATGCTGGCAAAAGGACCAGACAAAATGAGAACAAAATAAAATACAATCTTTCCAACCTATAATATGTTGCCTACAAGAGATTTTAAATTATTCTTCCCTTGAGTATTGCCTGGAAGTCTTTTTTGCCGTATGCATGTTTACAGGCAAATTCATTGGTTTACTAGTCAAAGGAAAAGAACTGGTCTTAAAAGGGAAATAAATATTTCCAGTTCTAGCTGTAAAACTAGAAGCCAAAATGTGTAGTTGACAGGCACAGAGCCAGCTGACTTCAGATCACTAGCCTTTCCTTAAAATCAGTCTTCTATTTCCACATGGAACACATTTTAAGTTAACAATGTGTAGTTTGGCAAAGGAATTGTTTTTCTTTGGCATGAAACGGTTGTCTCGTTTTTAAAAAATGTATTTTCCGCCTGCTTGTATGTACAATGTAGGTAGACATTCTTTTGAACTTTAAAAACTGTTGTTACATCAGGTAAGTTTTAGATAATTATTTTTTAATATTTTCCTAAATAGGAAAATGCACTTTTAACATATTCAAATGCTTGTGATCAGGCCTCATATCATCCTGAATATTGTTTAAATGTGTCTTGAAATGCGTATTGAATGGAGACTTCACTCTCCCAGATACTCTGGGAAAATGGGCCTCTCAGGGAAGTCATTTAAGTTTACTTCAGTGAATACTTTACAGGGTTTATTGACAATGGACAATCTGAAAATGAATCCAGCCATTTCCTTCTCTTCTCTCCATCAGAGTCTTAAAATTGAGTCACTCTGTATTCACAGTGTATTTATCCACAGTGTATTTATAGCACTGAAAACAGTAGAAAGGAATGCAACCCATTCAAACATTTGCAGTCTATTTCCCCATTTCTGGCCACTGCCATAGAAAACTCAAGAAAGTAGAAATGCAAATTTTGAGACATTGGTTCCACATGAAATGGGACAGACTGCTGCTCCCGCTACTGTTGTGAGACCAGATAGGGCCAGTGCTGCCTACACATAAAGAAGGCCATTAAGGAGAAGTTGTTTATTTCTGCTTCTGCAGAAATCATAAACACCCACCCCAAGCCTGACAGCCCAAGCTGTGCTGCAGTAAATTCTCGTACTTTGCTGGCCATTCTAAGCTGCCCAGTAAAAGTTACTGTAGCTAAATCCCATATACATTTCATGAAATAATCCTTCTCAGAAGATGGTATCATGTTCATGCACAGCAGGGTGTGCAAAGGCCTATAAATCACATGTAGAATCTGAAATATCTATTTAAAAAATCTGTGCAAATTTAACCATGACCCTTTGCCAGACAATAGGCCTTCATATGCTTTGCAGCTTCGCAGACACACAGGAATTTTGTTTGGAAGTGATAGCTACTGTCTATGTAATATTTAGGACCTATTCATGAAGCATCTGGCAAAAAATAAAAGGGTTTTCTCCAGTAACATATGCTAAAGAAGGATGTGGTCCTGCACGGGCTCCTCCTCTTCTGATTTTTTGCAAATAGCACAACATAAGAGATGGTTGTTTCTGGCTGCCCTGCTGCCTGTCATGGCTGTCAGGCGAAATCCCATGAATTATTGCTCTTCCAGATGTAAGAGATTTTCAGGCTGCCTTAAACTGCCTGTGGTTTGTGGTGCTGGAGAGGAGAGAAACGAGATTAAACTTCATCTCATCAGTGCAATCTGAAAAGATCACACAGAGGACTAATAATCAAGGCTTTTTCATTCCAGAGCCAGACTTGAGAGCTGTGTGTTTTTGTTTCAAGGTGATGTCACATTAAGCTTGTTGGAAGACAGTGATTAAGGTCAAACAATATTTGAGGAAGATCAAAAATAAAAGAAAGAATGTTCAGCCCTCTTCTGAAGCATCCTTATTTCATTTGCTTAAAGGAGAATGGCTGATCGTGCTCATGGATAGCAAAAAATGGGAAGTGGGTTTCATCTTGTAATTCAAAGCTGTCAGCATTTCTTAGAACAAGGTTAATGTGAGAAAAATTAGAAATGTTCCCATAAAATTATAGCTCTACTGTTCATTGTAATTTAGAGGATATATTCATCACCATCAAAAAAATCAAGTGTCACTTTTTGTTATCTGTAAAGGTCAATTTTGAAGTCTTTATTGTGTGTGTGTGTGTGTGTGTGTGTGTGTGTGTGTGTGTGTGTGTGTGTGATATTCTATGAACATGCCATAGGGTGTCTGGAAATATTCATTTAAAAACCGGTAGATGATAGTAATGCTTCCTGATATGGATATTTTTAAAAGATATTTTAGTTCACTTTTCCCATTTTAAAAATTGCAGCCCCACAACCCCCTCTAAGTAGTAAATATCAGCCAATTCAATAACCCCAGTTAATAATATCTAACTAAAGATTTTCATAACTGTTTCCAGAATGACTCAGAAAATAAATCACACCGTCTCCCATAATGTACAGTTTAAGTCCTCAGGGAAAATACAACTTATAACTCATTACATTTCGATTTCCTTTGATCAAGCACCATACACAGCACCTGGGTATTATAATTTTAAATAATAGTTATGACACAAACGAGGATAATGCCTAAAAACCTAAGAATCTTAATATGGTTACTATTAGTTCTTATCATTTATGGCATGGAGAAATGGTGAGTGGTTTTGTGGCATTTTGCTAGTGTTCCATTAGCAAAATATTAATTATAGATCAAGAAAACATGTTTTTAAGGAACACCTGGAAGCAATCAACAAATATATGTCTTAGATCAGAACATAATTGCCCCAATTCAACCTGTATAACTTTTTCTTTCTTGTTTGCTTGCTTCCCCCCCCCCCCACCTTGTCCTTTTTTGAAAGATGTAGCCTGTTTAAGTAATGGGCTAGGCTACCAGATGTAAAACCTTGCAGGCCAGCTTTTCTTTCCATTTCAACTCAGGCACCTCACAAAGGTTCTCTAATGTGAGGGATCCCAGTGAAACAGTGATGAAAACCACAGGTACAAGTGGCTTACATGAAAGCATTTATTGCTTTTCATGCATTGCATTATAGCACAGTGGAAAAAATCCTTCATTGAAAATGCATTAATTATTTGACACTGGTTTGCCTCAAAGTCATTTTTTACTATGGGATGCAAGAGAAAGATCACAGCTGAAAAAAAGATCATCGTACTTGAGGTAGCTCACAGAGTCCTTTCTTATGTTCTGTGTGAAGTTGTCTTGAACTGAAACCTATGCTCCTTAAGGATTAAGGGATTGAAAGGCAAAGACTAAAGCTTCTGTAATTTAAACCCAGAGATTCCCTAGCACAAAGGTGCAAAATGGACTAAGCCAATCTGACTCTTTCCTTGCTCAGTAGAGAAATAATTTTCCTTTAGAAAGTTTCACACTATTAACATTCCAATGGTGTTATCATCTTTGAAGTGAGGAGTCTCCGCTTGGCTTTTACATGCATTTGTACTGCTGTTAGACACTGACTAGGTGTGTGAACTTGGTTTTGAGTTGCAAGTTATGAATCTCTAAACCTTTGTATGTGAGAAATGTGCAAACATTTTAAAGAAAAAGATAAAATGATCATCGATGATATATTTTCTTTGTAATTGATATTTTATTCCATTAAATATTTCATAGAGTCTGAAGTCATACATTTGGTTTTTTGCTTAGCTTTTAGAAGAAAATGACTATTTTTAAGTTAGGGACACTAAAAAGTATTAGTATTGGCCTTCAAATAACAATAATTCTGAACAAAGGAAAGGCTGTTTACTTCCTGTGACCTCTTACCGGTGAGTTAAGAATAAAAATTAAGAAATCCACAATTTTTACCTAGGAATTAAGTTGAAATGAAAGCTTAGGGAGAAGTTTATTCACCCATTGGTTCAGTCTTACATTAACAGTCATTTTAAGGTACTGTTCTCTATCACACAGTTAGCACTCCAGACTATGTAGTGCAAAAAGAGACATAATCTTGCCTTTCTGATTATAGAGAGACACATGCAATGTATTACTATTAAGTAAATAGCTGCTTAAACTACAGTGGTGGTGCAAGAATATGCAAAGAATATGCACAGAAAAAGGCCACAGAAATGTGAAATTCATATAAATATGATTGTGACAGCTTCTTGAGTTGGAATAGTTCTGAAACTGGGATGCAATAGATGTTTTTCCACTTAAAGTAACTAAAGCTCCATTGCTACATCTTCTAGAAACAAACAAAAGCTAACTAGAAACAAGAGATTTGGGAAGGATGGACATTTTATGTGTTGATATCAGAATTCTGGTTTTAAATTTAAAGTTCCATTTTAAATGAGAAAAAAATAGTATCAGAAGACAATATTTCTAGAAAAAATCTAAATGGTTCTTGATAATAGTATTTGTTCTCTCTCTGACAATTCATATGGAGAAAATGAATTATATGAAAACAGTTAAAATATAATAACAAAAAAATTTTAATCAAAAAATGGAGTTTTGGCTTTTGATTTTTCTTCACATCAACACCCCCCAATGTTTCTCAAATTTCAGCCTCTCTTTGTAACTTAATCTTTGAAGAAAAGTTTAGCATCTTCAATTTCTCACTTCCAGTTTGCGTATTTGACATTTTCATCTCTGTGTCTCTTATTCTTTGGGCTTCACTTTTTGTACACGCAAATCAGCATGATTCCTAATCAGCTGAGATATTCTTGTCTACATTTCTGGTCTTCGTTGAAATGCAACTGAGTAATCCTTTGCCGAATGTGATCACTTCAGTCAAACCCAATAATATAATGCCTCCAGATCATCTATGTGTATAGAGATCTGACTAGTTTTATTATTCTTTTTTACTTTTAAATCAGTTCATTCATCTCAAGAATTTTCAAGTTCCCAACCTTTCCAGCTACAGTGACCATTAGTATTGAATTTATGTTCTTTTCCTCTTTTGAGTACACCTTTGCTCAGCATTCAAAACAAATTACTCACCACGGAAAACTCTCAAGTATTGTTTTTCCAGTGTCTTATAAACTTAATGATTTTCAGATTTACATAGTAATTATTTTATTTTTCAAATCTGAACTGTATGAGAGTAAAGAAACACATGTTATGAGTGGAGTACAGTTTAAGAAGCAGTCTGTATTTTAGAGGTTACTTTTCCTAGGAAAAAAAAAAAGAGAGAGAGAGAGAGAAACTTAGCTTGGATTATAGCTCAGGGAGCTGAGTGAAATGCACTTGCCTAGTATGTACAAGGTTATGTTTAATTCCCAGCATAATGAACATAACAAAATGAAATTTATGTACAAAAATTATTGTGCATAGCATTTGCAAGCTACAGAAAAGCATAAAGGAATATGATAAAACAATTTCTAACCCTAACAGTGGTTTTCATCATGTTACTCTTATTTTTTGTTTTCGTTTTTTGTTGTTATTATTTTGTTTTGTTTTGTTTTGTTTCTGAGACAGGGTCTCACTTTGTAGTTCAGGATGGCCCCTGAGCTCACTGTGTAGCCCAAGGGAACCTGGAACTCACAGCAATCTTCCTGTCTTTGCCTCCTAGGTGCTGGGTTTACAAGTGTGAGCCATCTTCCCCGGAACTGTGTTATGTGGTACTGATTGCTGATGAGAGTGGGTCTCCACACCTGGGGACCTTGCGCTTGCAAAACAGGCACTGGAAACACTAAGCTAAATCCCTGGTCCCTCACATGTTACTCTTTATGGTCTTATAAAACATATCCTGAAGAAACACTATTTCTTTTATCCTTGTTCATTTTGTTATAACGATATATAACTAGACATTATAAAGTTCTTAGTAGTACGTAACTGAAAATTATAATTCAATTCAATTACAATAGACATTGTCTTCTGTCTTTAGAGAAAAATTAAGCTCCTGATCCCTGTATCTTCTCAGACTAAACCTGACCTATTTCATTGTTTAAATTTTCTTAGGAATCATTCAACCTCTCCTTCAACTCTTCTTTCTGTGTAACTGACACGTTTATTGATTAATTCCAAATATATGCAAGATATATGGTATATGCAAAATTGATTCACTCAACCATTGTTCATTCATTCCTAGCAAAGAAGTTAGAGAGCATGTACTCTACAGTATTAAGTGGAATATTTGAATATCAAAGAAATAGTAATCATGCTCTCAAGAAGCTTAAATGTCCTTTCAATTAATTCCAATGTTTATTTTGAAAGGGAATTCACTTCAGTGTTAGGATAAGTGATATTTGAATAAGAAAGTGGAAAACTAGCCAGAATTTCACTTCAGCTATTTCAAAATAAAAACCAAGAATTATATACTATTCAGTATCATCAAAAAGCTGGTACATGCTTTTCTGTGTACATTGAATTGGCTTTGTCAGTCTTAAATGTCATTGTGTAGTGTCACTACTATACACAACTCCTTCTCCCTATTACATTCAAGTTATCATTTTTCCTATAAAGTACTAAAATATTTTATGAATTGGATTTGAACATATTCTAAATAAAATCCAAGGATGAATCTTGAAACATGTCCCAGTGTCTTAAATTTCTCTGTGATTATGGAAATGCAGGGTGGCTTTCAAACAATTTATGTGTTTCTATCTATAGATGTTAGTTCAGCCAATGCTGCCCATTTATAAACTTAAAATCCTCTCTTAAGGGCTCAGACACCCTCTCCAAGAGCAGAAGTAATTCCTTTTCTATACTCCATGTGCCTCCTGAGGCCAGACCTGCCAGTGGTGCTTAATTAGGTTGGAAGATAGTAGAGAGTACAGTTTATCATGCAGACAACTGACACACAACTTCGCACTTATCTGAGGTCGACGCTGTCTGGGTTCAGAGATGAAAGGTCAGTTCTTCATCTACTAAGTCTTCTAGACATTCCAAAATCCCCAGTACATTACAAATTTGAAGAGTTTAAGCTCTCTTAAATAAAGACTCTCTTTTGTGGGTAAAGTATACAGAGTATATAGATACAGTGCAGAAGAAACATGAAAGGTCACAACCATGACCTTTTAACATCAATAGTTTTATTTATAGCCAGGCACTTAGTCTATAGGGCTTAATATAAAAGCAAGAAGAAAGACAAAGATATCTGGTTAACTTTATAATAGCTCTCCAGTTATATAAAATTTGTCTTTTGACTCCTGAGCTGAGATAAAAATTATAAATAATTAAAGTGACAGCAACACCAAAAAACAATACTTCTCCTTCACTCTTAATTGAGAATATTCCATTTCTCTCATAACATGACCTGAAATAATTTATCAGATTTTGAAGATTTTTTTTTATTTCATCCCATATGAGGTTCATTTGTAAATGACAAAATATCTGTATTTTATTTTTGTTAAACCTGCCTACTTGTCACCTCTCTGGTGGCTCAGTTATATAGGACAGAGTTGTAGCTTATTGCAGTCAAAATTCTGTTTCATAGATTTTTAGAAATATAGGAAATTTAGTAAACACATGCACATATACATTTGTTCTTTGCTTTCAAAATAGTTCACCAGGATGTTTAAGACAATCACAGAAGTTATCTGGGAGAAATCTAAGGCCATCAGAGATACAGGACGGGTATGGTGGGAGAGAGACATAAAACAAGGCTGGAGAGCAGACCAGGAAGAGTTTGGGTGGCAAGTCACATAGAATCACTCCACCTACAGATGATGGAGCTGGAGAGGCTGCCAAACAGAAGGGGCAGCCTGACCTCAGGGGAAGACTACTGGAGCTGCTTTGGACTGCGTGCTCATTCTCTGCAGGGAAGCCCACTCCTCTTTTGCTTCAGCCCTCCTCATACAAGACACTGCTATAGCCTAAGGAACTTTTGGTTTCTCTTCTCAAGAGCTAAGTTGCCTCTTTGACCTCTAGCTAAGAGGTGACATTGGAGAATATGTGGTGTTTATTGATACGATATTCTTACATTTTAGAAGTTTAGTTTATGCTAACGGCGTAACGGAAACTAACATAATATTTTTCTATGCTGAAACTGTCAGAAACACTGTCCTGGACTGAGGATTTATTTAGCTCAGTGGTTCAGGATCCTGTTTTGCAAGCGCAAGAGCCCGGGTTCAATTCCCAGTAATCACATACAACAATACCAGGTGTGGTGACTCACTCTCACCAGCAATCAGTAGCACATACCACAGTGCCCTGCCTGATAGATCAGGCCTGTAATCCCAGCACTCAGGAGGCAGAAGTATTGCAGCAAGTTTTAGGCTGTGCTCATTGCCAGCCTGAACTACAAAGCTAGACTCTGTCTCAAAAAAAAAAAAAAACAAAGAAAGAAAGAAACAAACAAACAACATCCTTACCAGCTCTCACCAAACTACTAAATTTGGTAAAATTTCATTATATAATATAATGTAATATATTCCAGCAAAATATGTATACACAATACAGGAAACAAAACTTGTATAAATATTTTAATACTAAATTTATTGAGACATCATGAGATTAATACCAAATAGCTCGGCCTCTATAATTACAAGAGGTACTCAAAGTGGTGGCCATAAGCCTCCAGACATTTCTTAGTTCAATAAATTCTTGCTTGGGTGACCTTGGTCTCTGAGATTGCTGTGTATGCATTTTCAGTTTCTTCCCCAAGGATCAACAGTAGTGGATTTTCTGCAGTACATGACACCCTCCAGGGTCCCTCATATGAAGGTATAAACATCTGTTGTGAAAACAGCATAATGTTTTTCTTCTCTCTCTCTCTCTCTCTTTCTGTCTCAATTTAAACTGAAATCTATATTTTAACAACACATATATCCATATATAATCTTTCTATATGCTATATTGCATATAAAACTTTGGCATTTCATTTTCTAGGTCTGTATTGTAACCTCATATATGCATCCAACCTTCTTGTATGACAGAAAAATAAATGTTTCTGCTAACAATCCATTTTGGAGACAAAAACTTCTGAAGTGTTGTATTTTCTAGTTAAAAACTTGCCCATTTTCATCATAAAATTTAAACTTAAATTTAAATTTAAAAAAAAATCAGAGAAAGTATTGAATATCTAACACTGGTGAAAAGCAGAAAAATCAACGTTAATAAAACAGAGTCTTAGAAAAGAGCCAAGGAAGACATGGGCTTTAATCTCCATTCAAGGGCAGATTTTTTTATGGCTTTGGACTTGACCCAAACATCTCTAAGATTCATTTCATTAAGGTGAGATGTTACATGACATCGGGAATGATAAGTGTAAAGCTTTAATTGGTTTATTTGTACAATAGAAAAATTTTAGAAAGTAAGATTGTTGACAATATTTAAGTAAATGTTACAGAATGTATAGATAATTACTCTCCTTTAGACATTCATTTTATATGTGCTTAATAATTTCCATTGAATAGGTTAAGAAGAAGCTCTAAAAAATGTGGAGAGCAAGTAGCAATGATAAAATATCACCAGTGAAATTCATTTTCTTCAACTGTGGCCTCCTTGTGGTTTCTGCAAAGTGACTATTTTAATCTTCCTTAAGAAGGAAAGGAAAATTTTGCTCAGCTTTCCAAGGTTTGTGCCCAGTTGTATTATAAAATTGCTCTGGAGTCTTCACAGAATCAGAAATCATAGAGTTTTCAAGTTTCTTCTGTAGTGTCATCGGAGACCAGAAACGCAGCCCTAGAGGCCCACTTTCCCGCCTGCCTCTGAGTCTTCTTAGGATAGGACTGGGCCTGAGGACATGCTGCACTCCCTGTCAGTGACTCTCTTATGTGTCTTTCATGACCAGTAATCACAGGCTCCAATTGTTCTCAGGTTTTCTTTGTCCCAATCACTCTTCATCCTTGTAAGTCAACATGACTATTGAATGTCCACTATGTTCCAGACCCTGTACCTTGGGCCAGATGATTAAAATAAGCCATAATTCCTGTTGTGGATTAATTTAGAACCTGAATGGGAGAGAAAAATAAGAGAAATCCCTGCATAAAACAACACCAGCAAAATGTTGTCTCTGTGTGATAGAAAAATCAGATTAAATCTTATATCTAAAAATTTCAATTTGATGCTTAGAAGGCACAGAACATTTACTTTGTCCTTCCCATACTGAGGAGTGAATGCAAGCTCTGACACTAAGCTACATCCTCTGCTCTTTTTGTTTTAAATTTTGAGACTGGGCCTCCTCCAAGTCACTCAGTTGCCGAGTCTGGCCTCTGATTTGTGGTCCTCCCGCCTCAGCCTACCAGAAGGCTGGAGCTACAGATATTCAGCACCACACCTAACTAGATGTGGTATCTACTCCTAATGATTAGAAGGAAACTGGGAGAAATTATCTTGGATGCTTCTAGTGCTCTCTTATCTTATACTGAGTATAGACTTCACCACTGTTTAACTAGAAAGAAATAACTGAGTTATACATTTGTTTGTACTTTTAAAATATATATCATACTCAGATTAAATTTATGAAGACATAGATTTTTCTCTTGCCTAGAGAAGTACTTTACAAGAGCTCTTTGGTCTCCAAAAATATTTTAAAATATAATTTAAATTTCTAAAATATTTCAAACTATAAAAACATGACACTTTAACTTTATGTTTCCAAATGATTTACCATGCTGAACCTCCAGATACATTTCTAATTGATTTCTAGTCAGTCTTAAGACTATGTTCATATATTGAAAAGATTCTATAATCCAAAAGTCATTCTAAAAAACCATTTCTACCAGAAAAGTTGCTGTACAAGATGTTCTGAGGTTGGTATTTGTATCTCTTATTTTCTGTATCTGCCCACAACTCATTCAATGATATTTTGAGCAAGCAAACAATTCCATTGATTCTATGTGGATAGTAAAGTATGAACATTCTTTGTTTTTATTTTTGTTTTTCTTGTGGAAATGTGTCATTTGTAGGGAAGATTTATGTTTCTCAAATGCTCAGTTTCTGCTACTGAATATGAAGTATGTCTAACTCGTAGAAAAAATAGCATCAAGCCAAGAAAACCTTTAAAAATGTTTTAAAATGAAGCCAGACTTGATTGCACACATCTAGAATCCTAGAATTCTGGAAAATTGAGGCAGGAGTACTGTGAACTCAGCCTAGCTTGGGCTAATGACTTAGTGAGATCTTACCTCAAAACTTACTAGATAGATAGATAGATAGATAGATAGGATAAAATGAAGCATTGGGGATGCAATTCCTATATCAAAAAGAAAAATAATCCTATAGATATCATATAGTTTACCTAACAATTATACTCGAAAATAACCAAAAGCCAGGAGTTAAATTTCTTCTTCCCTGCATTTTTTGACCCTGCTGAACACATAGCTCATGGAAGTTTGCTCAGATTTCATAACCCAGAATTCATCTCCACTTTCACTCCCCCAGGCCCACACTGTAGACTCCTTTTCATATAGATGTGACAGAAAATAAGATTCCCAAACATGTAGCACATATTTCCTTCCCAGAGCCTAAGCCGAGAAGCTCCCCTAGTCAGCCTCCTCACATCCTCTCAATGCAAACTGACGTGTCAGTCTTACTCACAGGGCACTTGGCTTCTGAAGCAACGTTACAATGAGAGAATCAACCATTTTTAATTCAGTCCATCCCAAACTCATCTGTTTTCTCTCAAAAATCTGCTGTCCCCCCATCCCTACCTCCTCATTCTACCCTCAAATCACCCTCTGGGGTTTCTTGTGTTACTTAATGATGTCCTTCCTTCAAATATCTTACGTATCTTTGTGCATCGCTCCCACTTCTGTGTTACCAGCAATCAGGTTTGACCTCCTCTAGCCTATTCTCTTGCATTCACAGAAATTCAACAGTATATATTATTGTCTGCTTAATGCTATTCATTTTTTTCACTTATTCATTCATTTACTTTTGCTTCATTCATTTATGGAGTGACCACATGTGAGGCTCTGTACATCATGAGTACAAAAGAGCTCATATCTTTTTCTGAGGAAACATGGTTTGAAGAGGCAAAACACAAGAATAGCTTTCTAACATATATTTTGTGTAGCAGAGTTCAAAAAACTTTGAATGTCATATAAAAGCACTTTATAATTTTTCCCCTGAAAACTTCTCCTGCCTCATTTATTTCATTTCTCCATAATATGTCCTTTCCCCCAGGCTCCCACAGCTACATGTGGATACCAATGAGCCTTGCCCTCATGCCTCTGTGCTTTTATTCCCTCTCCTGCAAATGTCCTCCTCGAGCTTGTCAGCCCAGCAAACTGACCCTGGCCTCTGTAGATAGTTGGCATCTCAGTATGGCATCAGAAACATCCCATGACAATTTAATATTGATCATTCTAATTTCTAATTGTAAATTTCCATTTCTGCTTGTCCTGTCAGAGGACACTTACATGCAGAAGTTTGACTAATAATCATCATATATGTGGGAATAAGAAAATGAAAAGAACATAGCCCAGGGAATAAGACAGACATGAATAGGGATCCTCACTTCATCATATAATAAACACCCAACTTGAGAAGTTCTAGGTGAAGGTGAAAGCCAGGCGTGGCTGGACTAAAGTTCAGCCACACTTGCTTATCATGACTTCACCTCATCGTGACTCCATCTTAGCCAAAACAAGCATAGCCTCTTCAATCAACTTACAACCACCCGCCTGTGCGCATGCTTCAACCAATCTGCGACCGACCCGACCCATATGTTTGCCCCTTCTACTGTTTACTATATAAATGATATTTTTGCATTAAAGGCGGAATAGTTCTCAAAATGTTCCCCGGAGTCTGCATGGTGAATCTTTGCACTCATCCTACTGGTCCGAGTTTCCGTTACCCCCCCCCCAAGGCACAACAACAGCTAGACTTTTCTGATCTTCCATTTCCTTAACTGTTAAAATGCATAAAAATATTTGCTTTACAGCTTTCTATTAGGATTCAGATAAGATAATATAAATAAAGTGTTTGCACAGGGTTCAAATTAAACCACAGCAAGTGCTCAGTACTTTTCAGTTGTAGAAATTATTAGTATGCCTTTTAAAATGGATAGTGGCAATGTTCTTCCTTGGCATGAAAGAACAGATGACATGAAATGGACAAGGCTGTCACAACAAAACATGGAGGCCTGAGTGACTTAGATGGGAGTTTAAGAAAATTCTGAGGTCAAAGTGTGCACCAGTTGGGTTCATGGTGAGGTCTCTTTCCATTTTGCAGATGACCACCTTCTCACTGTGTATTCACTTCTTTGACAACAAAACCAGAAATTTGTCTCTTCTTCTTTAAGGTCATCCACTCTGTCGGAGAAGTGTCCAGATTTGTGATATAATCTAACCTTATCTCCAACTACAGCCACTTTGAGATCTAGGGCTTCAACATCTGAACTTGGTAGAGGATACAGTCAGTTCCACAGTATGCATTTCCCCTGCACAGAGTCCAATTGCTATGAACAGAAGATGAACCTACATAGTTAGTTCACTCCTACAATCTGCAATCCAGAAATCCTCCATCCAATCCATTTAGCTTTAGAGTTTTTAGGCATTCACACATTGCTCCACATACCAGTAAAGTTAATAACCATCAATACACAGCGGAGAAAGAGAGTATTGAAAGAGAGTATTTCTAAGAGACTGACAATTTAAAGCAGGAGACATTCTGGGCCATAGTTGAAAATATCCAGCCTTACGATGGTCACGAGGGGCTGAGATGGGTAGGAACAGGAACTGAGAGAGTAGCTGCAGGGCTGCAGTGACTCTGAGTGTAATCATTTAACAAAAGCAGTGAATCACTGGAGTCTAGGAAACTAGTGCTCCTTGCAAGAAGAGTTTTGGCAGGATACTGAAGTGAGTTGGAGGCCACAGCAGATATGAATCCTCTGGTGAACTTGAACTAGACCTCAGTACTCCTCAGCACCTCATGGTCTCCTCAGCTCCTTGGAATGTAACTCTAGCAGCCTTGACTGGAGATCTCTGCATTGTATCCACATTGACATACACAATGACTAAAACTGCATGGGTATCTTTGATATTGAAAACACAGAAAAACTGTGAGATTATCTCGTTGGTGCTGCTAGGAGAAGGTAATAGAAGAGGAAATTTCTCCAGGAACCAGTAAACCTCTGCTGAATGAAAGCACTGGCAGACTAAGGTAAGTCCACAATATGTGAAATAAGGAAAGTAAAATAATGAGCACTTATTTCAAAAAGAAAAGGTTTGTACTTGTCTCATCAGTTTTTTTCTCTTGTGTGAATAGAGCGAGAAATAGTGGCATAGCTCCTGTCACTAGTGGAATGCACACTTATGACGTAATATTCATAGAGTGGAACATTATATATGGGTGAGAACAGATACACTAAAACTGCTTATAACTACCTATATTATTAAATTTTTTTAAATTTCTTTTTTATCAGTACATGTTTGTGTCATGCAAGGTTTACATTCATTGTGAGGGATTAGAATATTATTTTATACAACTTGACCCCTTTTCCACCCCCCTTTCCTTTCTCTACCTTTTCCCTCCATCCATTTCTTGATTCTTTTCCATTTTTATGTACATATTTGCAACACATAATGTTTACTTTCCTTGCTTGGAGTTGATCTCCCAAATGTGTTAAAAGCAGAGAAACATAACTTCTAAAATCTCACAAACACAGCTCTAAATGAGAAAAAGAATAATACATGTTACGTAGTTCCATTTATATGAAGTTCAAATTTAGAAAAGACTAATCAAAAGGATGAAAGTACATAAGAATGGCACCCTTACAGAAGGGTAAGGACTAGGAAAGGGTTGGATTCTGTTATATGTTTTAAGTGGGATACTATGTGACATTTAAACTTGGTTACACACACCTGTTTCCTCAAATATTCATTACGTCTTTACAATGGATATGTTGAAAATATTTTCTTCTGGTATATTATTGTTATTTATGTTCACCCTATTTTTTAGTACAATACCTAAACTTATTTCCTCTAAGTTAGTACCACCTGATCAACTTTCCTATCTATACCTTTCTCAGTTTCCCATCATCTGGTAACAACTTCTGCGAAGTCAACTTCTTTGATTTCCACATATGGATGAAGTGAGGTGTTTGTCCTTCTTTCCTAGGTTTCTTGCACTTGGCATAAGCCATCTATCTCCATCTATGTCATCAAAGGTAACCGGATATCACTATTTTTGCACTGAGTAGTATTTCAGAGTGTACATACACCGTATTTTCCTTATCACTCCCTCAGCTGGGAGTCACTGAGACTGTTTCCTCTCTTGGCCATTGCTGTGGTTTGAGTCTGGATTTGTCTCCCAAAGTTCCATATGATAGAGGTTCAGTCCCCAGTTTGACACTACTGTGAGGTGATGGATACTGCAAGAGATGGGTCTAGGGAGAGGGTTAGGTTATTGGGCTATGCCCAGGCCTTACTCATCCAATCTCTTGCTTTCACTTACGATGAGGTGAACAGTTATGTCTATTTTACCTGTCATGATTTTCTACCACAGGCTTAGGGCAGTGAGGCCAACTGGCCCTGGACTAAACCTCTAACTTGGGTGTTAAAATAAACTTTCTCCTCTCTAAGTGAATAATTTCAGATATGTGTTACAGTGACACAAAGTTAACACTTCTGTGAATAGTGCTGTAGTAAACACTGGAATGCTGATGCCTCTTCAGCATACTGAATTCATTCCTCTGGATATTTACCAGTTAATGGAGTTGCTGGATCATATAACTACTAGGTTATAGCAGCTCTATTGTTAATGTTTTGAAGAATCTCCACATCATTTCTCATAAGGCTGTACACACTTACATTCTCACCAATGTTGTGTGAAGTGTCCATCTTCCCCGAATCTTTGCCAATATTCATAAGATTTTTTTTCTTTGTTAATAACCATCATTTCTGGAATGAGATGATTTTTAACTCTGGTTGTGATTTCTGTTTCCATGTGGATTGGTGAAGCTGAGCACTGTTTTCATTGCCCGTTAGCCATCTGTATGTCTTCTTTTTGAGAAATGTCTATTTTTACCTAGTGTTCTTGCTTACACTAGATTACTTGTGATTATCAGGCCACACCACCCTGAACGCGTTCAATCTCATCTGATCTCGAAAAGCTTAAGCAGGGTCAGGCCAGGTCAGTACTTGGATGGGAGATTGCTTGTGATATTTTGATTTTGGTTTTGTGGGGTTTGATATGTTGTTATTGGTTTTTTGCTATTGAATTGAGTTCCTTATATATTCTGAATCCTAACTTTTGTCAGATGTATAATTTTCAAATATTTCATCTTGTGCTCTTAGTTGCCTGTCCATTCAGTTGACTGTTTTCTTGCTGAGCAGTACTTGTTCAATTAGACTCAGTCCTATTTCTATTTTTTTCCCTATGCTTTGGAATCTGACCCATAAAATGAGTTTCTTTTTAAAATCCACTTTCTGATAAAATATGTGTATTAAATACAGCTTATTAAATTGCACCCACATGACTTGTGCAGCACTTGCATATTATATTCCATAAAAATTTTAAAAACCAAAACTACTATTTCTGGCTCCATATTTAAGAGTCAAAAGCAGAGGCTGCAATGGGTATTTATACACCCATCTTACTGTGCATTACTTAGGAGAGTCAAAAGATGAAAACAAGCAAGGTGCCCAAAGAGAGCACAATGGACTGAAAATGTAGTATACATGTACAAGGAAATATTATTCACCTTTAAAAGGCACATAATTCTAATTCATGGTATACCACGGAAAATGCTACATTAAGTGAAATAAACTAGGCACAAAAGGACACATACTGTGTGATTCTATGAATATGAAGTACCTAAATTTGTCAAATTTATGGAACTAGAAAGAATACTAATTACGAGGAGCAGAGAGAAGAGGATGGGGATTATTAATAGTTTTGGAATTTCCATTTTGGGTGTTAAAAAAAAGAACACTTCTGCAGATGGTTGGGAGCATGGTTTCATAATAATGCAAATATTGTTAATTCTACTGAATTCTAGAACTCACAGTGGTTAAGATGTTGAATTTCATGTTGCATATATCCTACCATAATGAAAATATTTAAAGCCAAGAATGGTGATGTTTTGTTTCTCTTTTCTTCCACTGGAGCTTTGCCCCTTATTCACTGGAGCCTCCGACAAGCTTCCATATGCCTGCTCCATCTGGGTTGCTTCTGCTCATGGGCTGGGGGTTTAGCTCAGTGGTGCTGCATCTGCCTCACAAGCACAAGGTCCTAAATCAGTCCCTGGTATCAGCTATACTTTCAGGGGTCATTTCTGTAGTTGGTTTTTCTGCCTAACCCCATCACAGTTTCCATCCACAACATCCATTTATAGGATTTCTCTTTGTCTTTGGCCATCTTTACCTCCAACCTACACATCAAAATGTCTCTTGGCTTGCTTTATTTTAAGAGTAGAAAAGAATATCTCCAGAAGAATTCATTTGTTTAATTTGATCAGGAGATTTGAGGTATTGATCATCATTCACAAATGTCTTAGAAATACCACAGTATTCCCAGACCAATATTCTGAAATACACTTCTAGGAATAAAAACATTGGCAATATATAGTTAATTTATTGTTCTTCAGGGTGGAATATAATCCACTGAGTGAAAATGTCAGGTTTATTTGTACCTCATCTGTTTGTAAGCAAACCTGAGACTAAAATCAAATGGCCAGGTTCACAAAAAAATAGGACCATATTAAATCAGTTTATTTTCAAAAAATACCAAAATGTGTACTTGACCTAGCAGAGTATTCATTTATTATCTACATAATACCTAAAAGTTTGGATGTATTAGCATTCGCATTGAATTTCTGGATATTGGCTTTTCTCACCTTGATGTCACTATGTATCTTTATTCCCCTCTGATAGCATGAATGTTATATATAGTGTATTGGTGTGAGCTTGTATCCAGCCAGAACAGGTATTAAAATTACAAACCATCTCAGAGTTCTGAGGCTGAATACCTTTGTCAAGATTAGGTGACTTTTTAATAGCTTTGGGGAAATACAGATAGTTCTTGTGTGTGTGTGTGTGTGTGTGTGTGTGTGTGTGTGTGTTCATGTGTACATATATATGTAAATAAGTGGGCTTATATAATTAACAAATATACTTTATATTGAGAATAAGTGAAACTTGTGACCACAATTGCTAGAAAACCATAGAAATGTCTAGAAATTAGACATAAATGTATAATTATATGATGTAATATTCATTAGGTATATAACCATGCACAGGCATGTATATGTGTGAATATATTAGACAAACTTTCATGTATCTTCTGAGTAATTAGCATACAATAGTGAGTACAAAGACTGAAATGTTTATTTTCTACTTTGACATTTCCCTCACTTCTCTCACTTTTCTCATCTGCATCACAGAACTAAAAATTGTCCCATCTTAGTGGTATGTTGAATGGAAAAGATCTATTAAACTAAAATGTTTACTCAATAGCAAAATTCATACTAACAGTCAGAAAGTTTGTTTCTTGAGTTCTGAAGTCATTTTCTACATCATTGATTTTGGGTCATTGGTTCTAATCAAAACCTAATGGAACCTTCAGTTGGCATTTGTTTTTGTTGTGAATGTATGTCATTTGATAGACAGATTATGGCCGACCCAATGCAAATCAAGAAGGAAATGATCAGAACAAGGAAGGGGTAATCTTGTTGGGAGATGTAGTAAGTAAGGGAGGCAGAGACCAAAACCAACAAATTTATTTTGTTCTCAATTTAAACGTAAAATTTCATCTTTGGAGGTGTGAATCTGATAACATTTGATTAGGATTAGTATATTATCCTAGTAGAATACAGCTTCTATATAATAAAATTTCTGATTTAACTGTGAGAACTCAATAATTTACCACCATGAGTGAGCTCCTGAATTGTACATAACTTTGTTATTTCAGAGGGTTAACATGAGCAATTTTCATTAGGTAGCGTTTGAAATAAATGCCTACTCCTTAGTTTTATCATTTTAGGAACCAAATGGATAGCATGACCTTACTTTAAGAGATAAAATGTCCCTTCTTAAACTAAATCTTGAAATTCAGGTTCTTATGTGCCATGCTGACTTTCATGTCTTTGGTTTAGGACTGATAAAATCCCTATCTCTTTGTGGAAATGACACATTTTTCTGAGTGTTTCTGACTACTTAGCTTTGTTTCCTAGATTTAAAAACAGATCCCTCAACAAACATTCTAAAGTAAAGTAACATGTCAGAATCCTGCTTACTGTGTTTCTGATAGTTCTCAGACTAATGTATGGCATGGATTAATACAATTGTCACTGTCCCCAAGCACACTAAATTCTATCAATTGTACTTCTTCCAGAGGAAATAAATTTTTGTCTGTGTTTCACACTTTTCCTACAGTCTTATGAAGTTCTAGAAAATACACCTGTTCCTTAAGCTTTGTCTTGAAAATATTTTTTTATTCACATCTTCCATGTTAGAAGTTTATTTTTCAAATAATGGTAATGAACTTATCTTAAATAAATCTCCACGTTCTCATATTTATCAATAGAATGATACATTTCATAGTCTATGTGTTTTTCTTTTTTTAACTTCTTTTTTGAGACATGGTCCTGCTATGTAGTTCTGACCAGCCTGAACTCACTATGTGGCCCAGGCTGGCCTCAAAATCATACCAATTCCCCTGCCTTGAGTGCTAGGATTACAGAAAGAGTAACATTTTATCATATATAGAAAGAAGACATATTTTCTTTATGAACTTCATATTCACATTTTATAATCTTATATTTAGATGCATATAGATTTACAGAATGAACATATGGATAGTTCTTTGTCCATTAGGGGTAAATGATGTACCTTTTTGGCATCAAATTTTAAACATATTTTCTTTATAAATATTGCTTATAAGCTCTTTGTAGACATTTCTGTATTGTGTTGAAGGGTCAACCTCTCTACATTAATACAGGTTACCTAGCAAGTACTTGGCAGACTATTCATTTTATTAGGTCTTCTTTATTTTTCAGTAAAAGTTTGTAATTTAATTCATGTGAGTTTTATTGTGTTTTCTTAGATAAAAATAAAACTATAGTTATCTTATTAAATTCTCTCATTTGATGTTTCTGGATTATAGAAAGTTGTTTTCTACAGATCATGGAACTCCTTAAACTCTTTGTGTGATACTATCATATCACTTTTCAATAATAATAAGCATTTCTTTCTGATATTTATGCTTCTTTTTCTTGTCTTACTGTGCTAGTTAAGACCTATGGATTAATGATGAATAATAATAATGCAAGTAGATATTTTTAGTTATACAAACTTTATTATTTAATTACATTATATCATTAATTTTTATATTTTTTCTTAGATTTTGATAGATAGCTTTCATCAAGTTAAGGAATTTTTCATTAATATTTACCTTACATAAAAACAATCATGTTTACTGTTAAGAAATTAACATTATTAAAAATATTCTCAGGGGTTGATGAGATAATCATATGTCTGTATACTTATAGAAAGGACTTCTCTGTAAAACTGATGGATTTTTAGGCATTTTCCCAGTTAATTTTTAATAAGGCTTTATACTTTCCCCTGGGATATATGTCACCATTTATGCTATTTAAGAAACAACTCAGAAAAAAAAAAAAAAAAAAAAAAAAAAAAAAAAAAAAAAAAAAAAAAAAAAAAAAAACAACTCAGGCACATTCTTTCAAAAAGTTATTTATTTAAAATATTTAAAAGTTACCATATACAAACTTACATTTTGTAAAAATATATAAAATGATACAAAGTATATATTTATTAATTTAAATTTAAAACAATTTAACTCCAAAGCCAAGCACTTTAACTACTGCTTGCCAATGAAAATCAGAAAAGTGACATGCATGATATAGCCTCTTAGGAATAAGCCATACTTTGGGATGTCAGCTGCTTACACAATTTAGGAGTATCTTAAGGTACAAATGAATCATTCTTTTCAGTCTAAACTGTATTATTTTATCATAAGCACATTCATGGTCTTTAGGAAAAGAAAGTGCTACGTAGTGTAAGACATGATCAACTTGTCTCATTTGCCATTGAAAAATCGTACCAAAAAGGGCCTCAACTTGGCAAGATGGAAATTTTTAAAAATTTTTTAATCTTTATTGGTACATTAAATATATACATCATGATTGCACTCCATAATGGGGATTTGTACCAGCATAAGACATAACTTAATTCTTATTTTTTCCCATAGCCCTACCCACCCTACCACCCCCCATATACATAAAAATTGTTTCCTTACTTTTTTGTTACAATCTCAACATTTTCCCCCTTCTTCCTATTTTACAATGAGCATTTTCTATTTCACAATATATAACATATAATTTTAGGACTCATTTACATCTTTATTTTCTCATACCAGAGAAAAGATGCGATACGTACCTATCTATGCCCTATTTATTTCACTTACGAAGATATCCTAAAGGTATGTCCATTTAAGTAGAAATGATTCAAACATCATTTTTTATCAAAAAGATTATACACCCTGACCAAGTTGGATTCATGCCAGGGATGCAAGGATGGTTCAACATATGTAAATCAATCAATGTTATACACTATATTAATAGGCTTAAGGACAAAAATCACATGGTCATCTCAATTGATGCAGAAAAAGAGTTTGACAAAATACAACGCCCATTTATGTTCAAAACCCTACAGAAGATCGGAATAGATGGTCTGTATCTCAAACTAATAGAAGCTATCTACGAGAAACCTTCAGCCAGTATCATACTAAATGGTCAAAACTTGAAATCTTTCACACTAAAATCAGGAACAAGACAAGGGTGTCCTCTCTCACCACTTCTGTTGAATATAGTTCTGGAAATATTAGCCATAGCAATTAGGCAAGAGAAAGAAATAAAAGGAATAAAGATTGGAAAAGAAGAAGTTAAATTGCCATTATTTGCTAACGACATGATACTATCTAGAGGATCCTAAAAACTCAATTAAAAAACTGCTGGACCTAAGCGCCAATTTTAGCCGCGTAGCTGGTTACAAGATCACGTTCAAAAATCAATAGCCTTCGTATACACAAACAGTAGACCCACTGGGAAAAAAAAAGATGGAAATTTTTAATGGCTCTTTTCTTCTTCTCCTTAAGACAGAGTTTTACTATGCATTTCAGGCTGGCCTTGAACTTGCCCTGATTCTCCTGCCTCCACCTCCCAAGTTTTGGGACTCGTTTGCCACCACATCTGTTAATCTTCAGTGATCTTGTCAAAAGCTACTTCCAAAGACTAGTAGAAATGTAAATCAACTGGAGAGTTCTGGATAGGAAGAAGGTAATTAGAAACAGCTCCTGATCAGTTTTGGTTTTAAAATGGTAATAAAAGTAGAAGGGAATAAGAGACCTAGAGTGGATATGTATTTTGTTGTTATTATTGTTTTTTTTTTTTATCTGAGTCCTGTAATAACTTGTTGTTTATTGCAAGAATTTCAAAAAGTATATGAGAAGCTGGCAAGAAAATAGCACAAATGGGTTCAGGCTTGAAGCAAAAGGATGAAATAGACCACTACATAAAAGAATTCAGCCTTCAAAGAGGGAATATTCCACACTTTTTTCTATAATGAGGTCATGTGTGTAGAGAAGTGGGTAGATTTGGTGGAGGAGAGATAAAAAAGAGTACCTTCACCTCTTTCTTGTTTCCCTTATTATCTCACTGGTCTAACTATAAATGTAGGATTATAATTAATCTGAAATTGCGAGGACTGTTAAAGAGCTAATGTCTTTCAGGTGGATTGTCCCTTGTTTCAGCAAAGTTCCTTCCTGGTAAAAAGGAATGCCACTTTTGTCATACAGGAAGTTTCTTCAGTTAGAGCTTGACTCTAGAGATTTGTTAAAGGACTTTCCAATTGTTTAGTTTTCTTTCTGGGTGTCACTTTTTGTTTGGGTGCTTTTGTTGATATTGTTACTTTTCATTAAGACAGATTCTAATGTTTTGATAATCTACTTTTTTCTATTTTGTTTCCTCTCCTTAATTTTTAATTTTAAAGTGATTTAAAAATACTTTCCTCTTTAGGTAGAAAAAGTTTAATGTGAAATCAAATGACAAAAACCAAAAAATAAAAATAAACATGATTCTATGTTATTTCCACACTAGAAAATATACTTCACGACCAGTACAAATTATTTCATAATTATCTGTACTTAGTGGACTTTTATCATTTCACATCATGTTAGGCAGTAGGTCTATAATCAGCCTATGTGTAGTGTCCCTTAGGATTTAAAATGTAACAAATCAGTATTTTTCCAATAATATTTTCCCCAACTATCTGAACTTTGCATTGCTCTTCATCCATATGTAAATTAATATCCAATTAAAGAATATACAAGAACACTTGCATAAGTTCCCATTTAGTCCATTGCCATCAAATAAACACCATCTTGTCTTATTTCCCCCCTCTTAAAATCTGTTAAATTTCAGGAAATGCAATGATGTTGATGTGAGTGTGTTTGCTTTTTAATTTGCTTTGAGAAAATAGTTTCAGTCAATAGAAACAGAATCCAAGAAACATAAATAATGCAAAGTCATCCCCTGCACCCCAGAAATTAATATTACACAGTGACCTTGAACTTCTTGAAGAATGGAATTTAGAGTCAGGTCTGTTTCATCTTGCCCTTGGAAAATGAGAGGTCTCAGATGAGACGTAGGTTGAACATTTTCATCCAATATGTACATTTCAATATAAATGGAATGTGATAGTTGCCTGATTGCTACTGTAAGCCCTCTGATTGGGTGGATACAGACTGACTGTCTTTTTGAACAAAGCCTAAATAAACAGGCCTAAATGTCAGGAGAGACCCAAAGGTTATCCACTTCAACCTCCCAATTGACCCGCAAATCCCTCTAAAATTTCCCTATCACTTTCTGCTTTTTCTTCACTACACAATCTCAGTGACATAAAACTCAATAGCTCCTGATGCAGAATTTTTCACTTATGAAATATAGCTTCTACTTTTAGACATACTTGAATTTGAAGCCAAACTGAATGCCTGAAATGTCTAGTTTATGAGACCATCGGTCTCTTCTGACTCTTCCCCTCTCCCAACTTACCTCCCCGATTTCAATAGCCACTTTTTTTCTCTCTCACATGAACTTAGTCATACCAGTTACTTTCCCAGAATAATTTTTCATTTGCCTATAAACCTCATATGTGACACACAGACCCAAATATGTTCCCAGGAATGACCTGACCAGTACAGCATAGATCCGTGTCATTACCTCCATCTCTATGAACACCACTATCATTCTAGGGACACAACCAAAGCTCGAGTTTGGTCACTCCTTGACAGTCATATCATATAGCCTAGGGGAAAAGTCAATTTTTTATCTGTCTTGTACATAACCTCCATTTTTAATATGGCAATGTTCTACTGTTTTGTTTGATTGGCTTTTTTTTTTCACATTCTAGAAGAATGTCTTAAACAGTAAGATAAAAACAATATGAGCTCCAAACTTAGAAAGTGCTTCATTTGCATCCAAGCTAGATCATTTTGTGTTTACAACCTGAGAAAATGTCACTTGGCATCTCAAAATTCAGTTTTAACATTTGTTTGAAAGGATGATGTCTAATTTTTCTTCTGCTACCTATGGAAAATAATATTGTAAAACATACATAAATGTTCGTAAATGCCTTATTCATAATTTCCAGAATGCTGAAACAATACAAGTTTAAAAATGAAATTAAGAGCCAAGGATTTAGCTTAGTGGTTCCGGATCCTACTTTGCAAGGGCAGGGGCCCAGGTTTGATCCCAGGTAACCACATACAACAATGCTGGGCATGGAGACTCATGCCCACCAGCAATCAGAACCTCATATCACAGTGCTGAGCATGGTGGCTTATGACTGTAATCCCAGCACTCGGGAGGCAGAGGCAGGTGGATTGCTGTGAATTCAAGGCTGAACTCAGGGCCAGCCTGAACTACAAAAGTGAGACTCTGTCTCAAAAAATGAATTAATTAATTTAATTAAATTTAAAAGATCATTATGGTTGCTGACCAGTACAAGCCTGGACAAATGAAGATGGAATCTGGGAGACCAAGAGTTAGGTATTGTCATACAGTGGTCACCCCGTACTAAAGCAGTCTTACACTGTTCACTTTCTGTTTGTCCATTTCAACTATGGTCTAGAAAATTTGAGAATTAAGCAATCTGTGTTTTTTAAACAGCACACCATTATAGGAAGCATGAAAAATCTTCCACTCCCCTTTGTCCAGCAGAACTGCACTAGGCACACTGCTTCCCTGTTAGCCCTTTAGTAGCCATCTCAGTTATCAAATCAAGTGTTTTGATATCTCAGTCCATGTTTTCAAGTAACTGTTTTGTACTTGACAATGGCCCCAAAGTGTAAAAGCAGTGATGCTAAATCTAAAATGGGGACGTGCAGAAGTGAAGCTGTGAATCACTTCTCTTATACTCAAGGTAAAAGTTTGTAAATTAATTAGACAAGAAAAAGAGCAGATGCTGAATTTTTAAAGATGTATTGTTAAACAAATATTCTATCCATGAATTGAATAGAAAAGAAACTCATGCCACCATGAAAAAGTTATTCCCCAGTAAATGATAAATGTTTGTTAAGGTGGAAAATGCATGATAATATAGGGAAGACTCGGTACTCTCTGCAATCTCAGTTGTTTACTGATGGTTGAACCCCTGGATAAACCCCATGGCGGAGAGATGTGAAGGACTCCATGTACTCCAGATGAGGCTAATTGTTATTTAGACTAGAGTGTAAGTGTTGTGGTGTTCTTTGATGTCTGAAAATAGAGCCTCAAAATTTGCTAATGGTATTGCATGAATAATATAAAAGAAAAAGAAGTTAAGAATTATTTTGTCCTGGGTAAGAGCGGAACTAGAATAGCCCTTTCATAAAGCTGACTATTAGTTATCACCAGGTGCTTTTGTTTTTGCTTTTTGACACTTTAACTGTCCAATGCTTTTACATTAATGCACGTAAGGGTTACAAGTACTCTGCAGTGGGTCTTGAGTCTAATTCTGGATATCTCTAGACCGTCAAAACACTGAGGGTCTCGAAAATAAGCAATATTTAAGGCATGAAAGTGCATGAGGTCACACAGCAAATAAGAGAAGGTAAGCTTACATGCTGAAGCCATGACTTTCCCATATAGTGAGGCAGATGAGGAGGATTCACTGACAGAAACCTAGATGAAGTGGCAGATGAGGAGGTCAGAATAAGGCACTATAAATGCTAAAAAGCAAGTCTCAATCCCATCAACTGCAGTTCTGTGCTTTTATGAACTAGTATTCCAGAAGTGAAATTTGAAGTACTTTAATTTGTTTAGGTGCTCTTTCAGAATTAATAAGGGTGCCCCCAGGAATACGGTCATGAAAATGCGACCACGGCATTGCTGCCCAGTCTTCCCCAACAGGAGCTCCTGCTGTGTTTCACTTAGATCCTTCTGTCATCTTCAAACTTATTAGCCAAAAACAAGCTCTTATTCCTATTCACTCTCACCGTGAATGAGAACGACACATGTAATTCCCAGGTGACAAAGCAAAGAAAAATTCCAGTTCATAATTTTCCAAATGAACAGTTGTCATGTTAAAAGCTAAATACATTTAGATATATGTGGTCACATTGCTTTATGTTTGTCCATCTCATTTTCTATAACCCAAACCAGCAAAGCTGCCAAGAGGAGAAATACACAGGTATAAGGTCAGCTCCAGGGTTCCACAAAGTGCGCTGAATGATAGAATCAGCAGATAACATACTTTACAGGTTGCTAAGATACCTTAATCTCAGAAAAGAATCAGAATCAAGGTTTTTGTTAAGAGGTTTATCACTGCTTATCCTGATCCATAGATAGCAATAGTCAATAGGAATCCTAGCTTTGCAATTATATGGTTGGAATAATTGGGGAAAAGTTAGAAAGAGGACTTGAACAAGAAAGATAATAGCTTAGGAATTTGAGAAGTCACTTGAGTAGTCATTTGGAAAGTGCTTTAGGCAAGTTTAAGCAGTTTAGGTTTTGTCTTTGGGCAGGAAAAATACTTATGCAATAATATTTTTCTATATGGTATTACAGCTGGTGGCTAATAAAGATTGAATAAAACAATTCTAAAGTTGATTCAATTAAGAAAAGGGAACATTAATAAATCTTATTTTCATTTGTCCTTGGTGTAAAATTCTGCTTTGCACATTGTAGATACTTTTACTTAAACTATTTATTTTTCACCTGGACATTGAAAGGTGTCATTTCCTTCCTTAATCATTCAAGGTGGTGTTACAAGATGCCCAGTTCAAATTTTGAAAAAAATAATTGTATAAATTTATAGTTTTACATATAGGCCTACTAAAAAGTTGTATAGCAAAAAGCTTTCATATGCTTTATTTTATTCATTTTTAGTTATTCATGTCTTGCTCCATTTACTAGTAATATATTCACTTCTCAGTAGATGCAGATCCAGAATTGTGTGAGTTATAGGTTTGTTTTTTGATGAACCATGAGAGTAGGCTACAGATAGGGATAATGAACCACTCCAGCAATTGATTATACATTTGCTGAGAGTGAAAAAACTTCCACGCTTAATTACAACACAGTCATCAAAGCCAAGACACTTAACATCTTTGCTATATTATTACCTAATCCCCAGTCCATATTCAAAGTATGCCACTCTGCCAATAACATATTATTGATTGAAAATAATAGTGTTTTTCCAATCCAGGATCCATTTCAGAATAACACATTACTTTCGAAGATGATGTTGAAATGTATTTATGTACATCTACAGTGAACCTAGTTGTTATGTACTACTAACATGTGTTTATAAAAGTGAAAAAATAAAATAGAATTTAAAAAGATAAACACAATGTCTTACAAGTCTCCTTTAAGGTGGAATGCTACCTCAGTCTTTGATGTTTTTTTGAAAGAATACAGGCCATATTTTTAATAATAACATAGTCACATAGTTAAATAGTTGAAACAGATACTTGAAGTAAACCATGGATTTATCCATTCTGAGGAGTTGGAAATAATAACATCTCCATTACATGTGCACATCTAACGCTCAGATCTTGGTTTCTAAATATCATTTCTGATGAAAAGAAGTTGAATCTTTGGCTGGGGATTTAGCTCAGTAGTTCCTGCGCCTGTCTTACAAGCGCAAGGACCCGGGTTCGATCCCCGGTAACCACATACAACACTGGGTGTGGAGACTCACCCCAGCAGCAACCAGTACTACATATCACAATGCCGGGCGTGGTGGCTCACGCCTGTAATCCCAGCACTCGGGAGGCAGAGGCAAGAGGATTGCTGTGATGTGAGTTGGAGGCTGAGCTCAGGGCCAGCCTGAACCACAAAGCGAGACCCTGTCTCAAAAAAACCTTAAAAAAAAAAAAAGAAGTTGAATCTTTAAAGAAGTAGCTGATTAATGTTTTAGAGTTTATATTCTATAGGGAACAAGAATAATAAATGGAAATTATTATTACAACATGTTTAGCCATAGCTTGCAAGAGTTGTTGTGATAAAATATGGACAGACGGTATGATGTTAAGAGAGCCCAGCTTTTGTCACAGTAGCTGTGGAAATATTTTAAATAAGTTTCAGTTAAGCTGAGGCCTAAATAAGAAGAAAAGTTCAATTATGTGAAGACTGTAGAGAAGGAAACAGACATACAGCAAAGAAAAATAAAAAGGAAAAGAATGATGTCAATAGAGTTAGGTGCCTGATGTCAACAGATGAGAGAAAAGTCACTAAAAGTCACTGTGGCTGCAGCATGGAGCTATGGAACCCTGCTGGGAGGGTGCGGATGGCCAGGGTGAGAGTGAATGTATTTCATGTGGGATTGGAAAGATAGGCATGAACTAGCAAGCCACACAGCTCAGACTTTATTCTAGGCAGAAGAGAGAGGCCTCTGGAAGATTTAACGTGGGTAGTGACATGATCTGACTTATGTGTTCCAAAGATCACGCTGGCTGCTTCGTGAAAAATAAATTAAAAGAGTGTAAGAACAGAAGCAGAGAGACCAGACAAGCGATTCTTAGGAAAATTCAAGTAAGAAATAGTGGTGGCTTCACAAAAGTGGGTTCGGGAGAGATAAAAATATGTGGATGGATTCAGATTACATTTTAGAGTTACAAATATCAGGATTTGCATTAGATTAAATGTGTGACAGGGCTGAGGTAAAATGAAGATGTCTAGATTTCTTATTTTTGGATTAAAATGAAAAAAGAAAGTCAACAATTCTACTGTGCGCATAATTTTTTGATGTGGTATTTTGTATATTAAATGGAAAAAAAATCAAATAAGTAGGAAAACTGACAAAACCCCTAAGATCTTACTTTACTGAACTATTTTTAAGATTAAGATATAATACTTAAATGAGAATATCTGTGTCATTTCATTGAAAATGAAAAATTGAAGGAAATTTAATTCTCTTCAGATTTTTTGTAAATGTAAATATCAAAACAAGTATGTGCTTAGGGTAGAGGAAATGTTGAGATCATCTACAATGCCTTAAATAGGAAATTACCTAAATTTATTTATAATAGTACACAAACAACTGAATAAATTGAAATATAATTTAAGTATCAGAAATAATTTTGTGAGCAAGAATAATTGAAATCAAAATGCCTTTTAGCAGCTCCTGAAAGTTTTCTTCAGCTAAAACATTAAAAATGAGACTACACAACGTGCTGTTTAAAAGGGAGGAATGCATATTACAAAGATAATGAGGTAAATGGCTTGATTATATCTTTTACACATATAAATATAAGCATGTGTATATAAAACCAAAGCCTATGAACTAAATATTCCACCTCTTTCCAAGTGCTCTTTCCATAATTTCTTACAATCAGTAGAGGTGAAGTTAAATGGCTAGCATAATTTTTTAAGTACCATTTCTGAAGTGTTTATAATACCCACTAGAAAATATTAGAGGCATGTGTTCTACAAAATGAGGATGTGCCAAAGGCAAGAGAAAATTGAATTACTAGATTCATGAAAAAAAGTGAGACTATTTCCTCTTAAATGAGGAAATATTTTACAAGACTATAAATGAATGAATTTAATCTCATTTACAAAGAATTTTTGCTCTCAACTCTTACAAACCTAATTTACATAATATATTTTTAAAATATATTTTAAATCTAATGTATTTCTATTTTTAAGCTAGAGATTAAATTTGTATGTATATATCTATTATTTTTCCATTAATAATTTGACTTTGATAGAGAAGTTTTTAGAGAAAATTATATATATTTTTTTCTTTTGGTACTGAGGTTTGACCTTGGGACCTTGTGCTTGTGAAGCAAGCACTAGCACCATTAAACTAAATTCCTAGCCCAAAAAATATATTCTTGAGATATTCTTTTTATTGTACAGAGACATTTCAAAAATATTTTTTCTATGAAAATTGTTCTAATATATCATACTTTTGAGGACCATGATTTCACTTAAAAAACAGTGGATTTATCAATTTGTTTCCAAAAGATTTTGAAACTATATAGCATTATGAAACCTGGGAAGCAAATCCTGTCTAATTATCTATCATTCCATCTCAGTGAAAGGAGAGATGTAAGAACTATTTAAATGTCATAAAGAAAAGTGTGAGAAAAATCAATGCTGAAATGAGCAAGTGAATGATGTTCCCAGGGGCCAAGAAGGTCATCATGAAGCACAACAGGATTGTAACCAAATTCCTAGGATTATTCAGCCTAAGGAACATGGTACCTAGTGAAACTACATGATCCATGCACTGCCTACACTTACATAGTGAATCAGAATTCAATCACAGACTAACCTAAAGTGGAGGAGGATGAAATAAACCCTAAAATAACCCACTAACAATGGTGACCTTCTCATGGCTCTGCTTATATTTCTTGAGAAACTTGGAAAACTACTTTATCCCTGAAAGAAAAGACGGCAAGTCTTATAAAAGAGAACAGAAACAATAGGCAACACACTCAAAAATGACACTTTAAAAAATCTTATGGGTCACACAGGCTCGTAATAGAAAGATTTACATGGAGAATGAAATAAAACACCTCAATCTGGGACATAACAATCAGCACAACCTCCTCTATGAGTACCTTTATTCAGTAAACCTTATATTCAGCAACCAAAACAGACTTCCTCTTCTGTCACTGTCTCACCCCAAAACCAGCACACTTGGATGTTGCCTCCTTTCTCTGTTCTGTTGCATCCAGATAATAAAATGAAAAACAATACAGTTGACTCTTGCAACCCAGTCATTTTTTAGACTTATTATGTAGCTATTTTCAAAGGACATCTTCATAATTGACTCTATAAAAAAAGAAAAGAAATGGCAACACTTATATTCAATACTGCAAGTAACACAAAACTCATACGATCCTCTTAGACAAACTAGCACATTGTGGAGCAGTGACAGTGATTAGGAAAACACTGTGTCATGTCTGTAGCCCTTGCTAGGCATTCCTACTGCTTGCTTCTAGGACTAAAGCAGTGTTATTTGGTTGTAGTGTCACATGTGTTATTTGTTTTCCTTTTAAACAAAAGTTGCTAATGCATGAGTTGTTTTTCCTGAATTAAAACCTTAGTGTTCGGGTTTAATTGCAAGGGTGGCAATTTGTGATAAATAAGTGGGTTTCGGGTTGCAGGTTGGGCATTTGCTTCTAAGAGGTTCGCCGTCTCTGTGCTCGTGACTCATACCTTCACTTTTTCAGTGAGAATAGTCTCACTTCCTTCAATTCATAGAATCCTTTCCCAGAAGCACAGCCGTGTGGTGGTCTCTCCTGGACATGTTCCTTTTTTCCCATGCTTCTTACTTTATATCTGTACAGGAAAAATGAAAATATGTGCCAATTAAGTTTCCCAGGGACACTGACTTTTGCTCTAAGCATTCTATACCTTTTAATATTTCATTGACAACACCATAAGTCAAGGGAACAGTTGCATCCTGTCATCTTATTGTTGAATTATCGAATTTGCTGTTAACTAAAAGCCTCTAATTTTATTTCATGTAGGCTTTTTATAAGTATATTTCATGTGACTCTTTCCTACATGCTTTTTTTTCAAATCCACACACTGGCCTTCATGTGTAACCTGTAAGTAATTGTGCTGTTTATTAACCTTAAGTTTTCCAAAAATATTCATTCATACACTATCACATTCTCACTCTGGCCCTCACTGTTTCTCTGTCTCTTTGTCTCTGTCTCCCTCTGTCTTTTCGTCTCCCTCTCCGTCTCTCTCTCCATCTCCCTCTTTCTCTCCCTCTGTCTCTCTCTTTCTCTGTCTGTCTGTCTGTCTCTCTCTCTCTCTCTCTCTCTCTCTCTATCTATCTATCTCTGTCTCTCTTTTCCTGCCTTTCTGAGTGTAGGGCCCACTTCTAGATCTGAAAGGAAAGTCATCACTGTTTCTATCAAGCAGATGAAGGAGTTGAAATTTTACAGCCTGTCACTGGAGACACACCAGGAGTGCTCAGAACTATCAGCTAGACAGTTTCTTCTTTCCTACAGGGATAAAAATTAATGCATTGTCAAATAACTTGTAGCACGTAATGTGTGTGTGCTAACAGATATATATCTGTTATATATATATCTATGTATATATGTATATATCTATCTGTATAATTCATTGCTTTGAATTTTTTAAAACTAGAGTGAAATGTATTTCAAAACTTATGTTTTCAGGATAGGATTGATGTGAAATATTTAACCCATCTTATTCCTGATTACACTCAAGTAATGCTAACTACATCCAAAATAAATTATTCTGGAGATATGTCCATATCAGTAATTATCAAAAAGTCCTAAAGCACTAGTACTATATAAACTTAGATTTTGTGCTAAGAAAGATCATAACATGGATGGGAAAAGCTCGAGAAAGTGAAAAAAAATAATTAAATGTTAGGAATGTCTTTTAAATGACAAAGTAAGTAACTTTTAAAGATCTTTTCAAATTTTGAAAGAAATGCTATGTAGCTGTGAAAATAAATCAACTTTTCTTTGAAAAGCATTTCATTTCTTATTTTTTTATTTACTATTACAGACTTGCAGTATATAATGATTCTATTCACTGTATGGAATTGGTACATGTACATAATATATTTTAACTCCCCATTTTTCCTTCTTTCCTCCACCCTTCTTTCATCTTTCTAGCATCAGTTTCATTTATTTATAAGATCTTATAAATTAATTACATATATAGATATAATTAAAATATGATAATTGAATATAGTCTGAAAACCAGACGAAGGCCAAAGAACAGATAAAACATGTAAGACAACTATACTAAGTCAAGATACAACTATATATACATCATACATTGTGGGAGTCCTGGGAAGAAGACCCATTCAGAATCCTTGTGCCAAGCTCCAGTGCCCCATGGATCCCACAGAAAGAGAATTAACAACTAGCAAATAACAAAGTCAGAACCCTGAGAAAAAGGCTGAGCCCAGGCTCATCTCTTGCTACTCTGAACAGCGGTAGCCAAAGGCCAAATCCTGCAGCAGCAGAAGCAGGAACAGAAGAACCTATAACCTGAGCTCACCTGCACTTTTATTTAGTACCAAGCCTTCAACCCATAATCTTAGTATGCATAAAACAGGGCAGTCTCACAATAATCCCTGTAGTTGAAGATTACATGGGACAATGTAGACATCCTTAATCCCAGCAAGTCCCAGTAAATTTTAAGGCCAGTAATCCTAGTGCAGTATTCCTTGCAGTTTAAAATTCCCCAGGATGGGAAAGACATCCACAATAATCTCAGTAGCTGATCCTGCAAAGAAAGGTAGACATCCTCAAGTCCAAGTAAGTAAATCCCAGAAAGTAAGTCTTAAGTCCCCGTAAGGTGTCCTCAGTTCCCAACAATCTGTGCTGGATTACAATAACCTTTCTTATTATCTCTCATTTTTCTAATTATTAGTGCTTTATTTCACACTTAATATATAAGCTGAGTTTTTCACATAAAAGAAACCATGCAATATTATAAATCATGTGCCTGAGTTACTTCACTTAATATTATAGTCTCAAAGTATCTGTTTTCTTACAAATGACTTGGGTTTATTCTTCTTTATGGTAGAGTAGTACTCCATTATGTATAAGTGCCATATATTTTATCCATCCATTTGTTGGTGAGCAGATGAATGATTGTTTCAACATGTAGCTGTTGTGAATTGTGCTGCTATAAACATGGGTATGCATACTTCACCATACTAGGATGTCTTTAATTCTTTTAGGAAGATACCTAGAAAAGGAATAGCTGGATCAACTTGAATTTTTAGTTTTAGTTCTTTGAAGAATTCTTCATACTGATTTTCCAAGTAATTGTATCAATCTACACTCCCACCAACAATGAGGATTCTCCCCACAGCCTCACCAGCATTGTTATTTGTTCATGTCTTGAAATGGATTTGATTTGAGAAAATTTTCATAATAATTAATTATAGCTGCTGTGCAGTGTAACCAGCACCACAAAACACAACTTCAAAAGTTAGATTTATGTTTTCCTTTAGAGGCAAGTGGCTTCTCTAAACTTACTCAGACCTACCACATGAACTACCACCCCACTTGTCCTCAGCCCAGCTGAATGGACAGAAGACATAACATACAGGTGCTGAGACTCAGAAGTCCATTCCAGTTGCATTTCATTAGGCAAGGGAGGAAACACTCTAGGTGCAGGAACAGATGAACTGATGTCCATCGCCTCACTGTGTTCTCTTCCACTCTCCCACGCTGTTCCACACCTGCACACCTCACCTCAGGACGCCTGCACCCGGTGAGGTGGTGATTTGAAGCAAATGAGCTCCTCAGTCTCTGCTCAGAGCCGCTCTGAGTAAGTCCTTTTTTCCTGATTTGTTCAACAGCTAGAAAAAGAACCTGAGCAGATGAATCCAAGTGGTAGATAACACTAGCATGGGAGACCTTAAAGTGGAAACCTAGAAGTCATAATTCTATTTATTGTTTAAATATTATTTTCTGTTGGGCTCTAATCAAAAATTAATTGTATCTTAAAATAGTTCATTTATCTTGATCTCAAAGTAGTTTAATGTATGCAGAAAAATATTATAACAATCATATTTTATTTATTTTAACTATAAATTTGAACTATATATACCTTTTTATGAATGATATTTATACATCTAAGTTACCTACATTTTATCTAATTTTAGAATACTATTTTATATTCTAAAATATAACTCCTGTTGAAAACACTAAACAAGTTCAGTATAACTAATATATATGCAAAATAAAATAAATAGTTTACAATCTAAGACAGTTTATCATCTGTTATTTGAACAGTTGCAGTAAAACCACTAGAGAGGAATATGTAGTTCTAGTCATCCACTGTATTTTCAAGATGTTCAGCAACCACGAAATGAATTTCACATCATGGCCATAATGAGAAAAAAGATTCCAGAATAATTTTCTATTCCTTGAATTGGATATGAACGAACAGAGACAGCAGATCATTTCTAAAAACAACATCTCGTCCAATGGACTGAATCTTTACAATTGTTGTGTTAGGAGTTAACATTTGAAAACTGTTTGTAATCATTTTTACATGTACAGACAATATTTATTTTAAAAATACCATTTATTTAAGGTGACAACTATTCAGTTATGTTTGTTTTGTAGATTAAAAAATAATGAGCCTCCCAAATAAGCTACTGAAACCTAACAATTTCTTGTAATCTCCTTTTCCAAAGTCACGGTGAGATTTTATCTTTCCCTTATTTCAGCAGGTCATGCATAATAGTTTTCATTAGCTATGTGACTGTTCAGAAGAGCTTCCCTTAGGATAATTCTTACATCAGTTAAACAAAAAAAACTTTACTTCTATGGTGATTTAAAATGTCAGCATTAGACTTAATTCTTTGTGTTCCTGTTGGATGTAAATACAGTATGGCATTCAAACTGCTTCATGTGAAGCCATGCTGTTTAGCCTTTCTATGGCTCCCTGTCTCATTCACAACATAAGAAGGATCATTGCACCCACTAAGGAAAGAGTAAGTATTGAATCAAACAATGAAAACAAAGATCAAGATAAATGCTTCTAACAATACCTGAAGTACAATAAGTACTCCATGTATTTTTGTTGTATTACATGAAAAATTTCTATAGTCTAACACACAACAAAAACTAACAAATTGAAAACTGAAGCCATTTTAAATCTTCTTTTTCCCTAAATTCCTTTATTATTTATGAACTCAGCACTAGGTAGAAGGTGCTTGCTTGTACTACTTTAGAATTCTCTTGTGAATCTTAAAGTTATGACATAAAATAAGTTTCAACAAATTTAATAAAAATCTCAATTTCATTAATACATTAATGAGTATTATAATTCTAGTACAGCATCTCGATAGCATTCTCTATAAGCTAGTCGATCATATCACCAATTCCAATATCCATCATTTTTTGTAATAGTTTTTCCTATTGTTTTCCTGTTGGATTAATTTTTAACTCCCTAAGACATTAGTTTCATATAGGTTCATCAAAGGACCTGATTGGTGCTCTGACATATTTACATCTTTTCACAGCACACCAGTTAGAGTTGGTGAGACTGTGGGGATTTTTCTTTCTGTACATCAATTGGTTTATATATTTAGGGTCTTTCCCTCCTTGTCCTTTTGCATTCTGCCATCCAGAAGTAAAGGTTCCCATTAAAATTCTTCCTTTGAGGACTGGGTTCTGTGAATAGAAACATTACTTGACATAAATCTCATTTGATCTCTTCCAGAAATCTTTAAATATGTGACGACCAAAGGGGAAATTTTCAGTGAGCCGGATCGTTGCCTGATCTCACTCTGGGATCTGAGTGGCCCAAAATGACAGCAAAAACTAAGTTTTTTGTGCACTCTTAAGGAAAACACTTATCAAAAGACTGAATGAACTCTCTTAGTTTTTCTAAAAATCTCTTAAACTACATTTTTACATATCTATAAAACAAGAATCTTGTATATGAGGAGCAATAGTAGATCCAGTGACAAAAATAGTGAGATGCATTTAAAATCATTGTGCTTATCACTGATACTACAGTATGTCACTATAAAATGGTCATTGCATTTTATGCAGATTGGAATTTATATGTATATATGCATATATATGCCGTGTTTACATAAAAGCATTGTATAGAATAAGAAATTTCAAAAAAATAACACTGAATCCAAACATTTTGTTAGTAATAATTTTGAAAAGGATCAAGTATATAATAAGGGAAATGAAAATGTTCTCCTTTAATAACAACCCTTTTTATATGAAATATAAAACCAGAAATGAATTAGTCTGACTTTCAAACTGAAGAATCCACTTGATCTTCAAATTGGAAATGGGACATTCCTGGCTAAGTAGGAAAGAGTTCCTTGCCATTTAACCCTGTTCCACCCCTGTCAGCTTCACCACCTACACATCCTTCACCACCTACAGCATCCAGCTCTGTTTTAGACCCAGAGCATGAAGGGCACAGGGCATGGTGTTCAGCAGTAACTCAGGTCTGAAGAGAGGATAGCTGCTTTTTATTTTGCAAGATCAACATCATAATTGTAACTGAAGATGAGATTTGAAAGATAAGAGTTTGGTTTTGTTGTTGTTGTTGTTTGTTTGTTTCTTTCTTTCTTTTTTGAGACAGAATTTCTTTGTAGTTCATGCTCATCTGGACTCAGCCTCAAACTCATAGCAGTCTTCCTGCCCTGCCTCCCAAATGCGGGACGACAGGTGTGAGCCATCACGCCCCACACTGTGGTATGTGGTACTGACTGCTGATGGATGCGGGTCTCCATGCCCAGTTGCATGTGATTAGTGAGGATCAAACCCTCACCCTTGCACTTGCAAGGCAGGTACCAGAACCACTGAGCTAAATCCCTGGCCTTGTTTGTTTGTTTTTACTTGGTTTGGCTTTGAGGTTTTTTGTTTGTTTGCTTATAGAGCTCCTTTTTCACATAATGCCACAGGAATGTGAATATGTTGGAATAAATTGTTCACACTGTTACTGCTTTTACCATTTCATTAATTTTGGTCTCACTACAAATAAGGATTTGATTTGTTGCATGGGGGTAGCATCTTCTCCTACTGCTAAGCACAGTTTCCTTTCTGTGTTGTAGTTTTGATGAGCAGAACTTTGTTATTCTCCTAAGTCATTCGCTATTTTCCTGTATGTTTGTGTGCATTGTGTGTGAGAGAGAGCCAGACAGAGACAGAGAGAGAAAATCTTTCTCCATAGTCCTTTTCCTAAACAGAGCCTGCTAGCCAATGGCAACCACACCTGATTGAGAAGCAGCTTGCCTAGCACTCATGTGGTGAAGACACTCTTCCTGGCCAAGGATTTTGTATTCTAGAGGCCAAGTAAAGCACTATCTACCATGAGCCATGTCAGGCAGCATATTAGGTATTGCTTAATTTATTTAAGATCCAATTTTAAGAAGGGAAATTAGCTTAGATTCAGCACTTTAAATGTAAATTATGGTTTCTAGTAGATGAAATCAATTTTGAAAGGAAATGTGGATTAAATTACACTTTCACAAAAAAAAATCATACTCTGTTTTATATCACTTAATTGAGGAATATAGGATATACACTAAGTCTTCCATAAGAAAAAAAGAAAAAGGAAAAAGAATATTAGAATTTATTTTGGGGGTTGCTGTGGGAGTGGCTCTTTGTTTCACAGGAGTAAATAGTCTCATAAAGCCTTCATTAATAGCCAGAAAACAAATCCATCTTCCCTTAGGCAGCCTTAACTAATGCATTCATCTTTATTGGAGAAGATTTTAACTGAGTCATATTTTAAAAATAAGAACAAGCTTAAATATATTTCTCTTCTCACTTAATCCTAATTTGGTATACAAATATATCACTATGGTTCATTTAAACCAACATATTATAACTATTAAGACTCAAAATAATTTTTCACACTTTCAGAAGTCTTTTTTCATCTTACTAAACTGCCTTGTAAGGTTCTTTCTCTGGCTCTGAAATGTATCCAATTCCTAAAAAAAAACCCTTAAACTGTAACAGTATGTCTATAAATGCATATACACAACAAAAACTGGAAAGAAAAATTCTATTTGTATAAATATACAGTATTATAGTATATCATTGCATATGCATAATGCATTAGCTAAATGCAAAGTAAGATATTCTGGTAAACTTATTATTCTAAGTCATATAGGTCTGAAAAATTTATCCCTCTTTTTATATTGAAATACTGTAAAACTTTACAATTGAAATAATTGTATCTGGTGCTTAATATTTTCTGATTTTCTTGATATTTTCATATAAATTACCAGGATCTGATCTCACTCAACACTCCAGTGGTACCAGCCACATCTTTGACCCCTAGTCTCTACGTGCTGAGTGCCCTGCTAAAAACTTTGGCCCAGTCCAAAAGCAAACAGAAAGAGCCACATAAACCCTTTTAAATATCATTTGAATTGCACTGATGAATGTCAATAGTTTCTGAATATGCTTAAATTGAGGCTCTACTTCAAGATAAGTTCTGTAATCTTCATTCAGATATTTCTTTTGTCATAAACTTCTAAAGGAAAGACTCCAACTCATAATTTCCTAAAGACAATTAGCTCTACATTTTCCTTTCATGTGAAGTACTATGAAGTTGGAGTTTTAAATTTTATGACAAATATTTTTTTCTAGTTTTCTTTCACCGTTTGTAACTGTGACAGACACCTAAGGAGTAGAATCTCCTAGAACACAAGCAATAAGCTCCATGCTTCATCGCACTGGATCTGAGTTATGAATGGAAAGATATGCTATGTACCAAGCTTATTCAGAGAATATAATTTATTAGATTATACTGTGAACTAGAAGATATTCAGTTGTTCAACCACTCAGTAAAGTTCATTTCCTAAGAAGACCTTTCCTGTTATTTTATTTTGCGTGATAAGGTTTAGAGAAGAAAAATAAAATCAATAGTTATTCTCGGTATTCATCACAATGCTTCCTTTTCTTCTGAAGATATTTTCATATAAAATAGGAGGAGCCAGTGCCCCCTTAGAGAACAGTGATTTGCTGACTGTCCCTGAAACTGAAGCATAAAGGAGATCAAGATCTCTGGCTGCTTGTCTGGTGTACTAACCATGGATCACTTTGCTCTCATAAGCATATGTAACTGAAAAGAGGTGCCTTACTTGCCATGGCATCTGGAAGTTATGAGTTACATTTCTGAATGTGTTTCTGAATGAAAAGGGGCTTTTCTTAAAACCTTCTGTCTTGGGGGTCAGAGATTTAGCTCAGTGGTTCCAGCATCTGCCTTGCAAGCACAAGGTCTGAGGTTCTATTCCTAATGACCACATACAACAATGCCAGGCATAGTGACTCACACTCACCAGCAATCAATACCACATACCACAGTGCTGGATGCAGTGGCTCACTCCTGTAATCCTGGCACTTGAGAGGCAAAGACAAGAGGATTGCTGAGTTCAAGGCTAAGTGCAGGACGAGCCTGAACTATGAAGAGAGAACCTTTCTCAAAAAACTAAAAAAAAAAAAAAAAAATTGCTCTCTTGGAGCAGGGATTAAGTTCAGTGGTTCTGGCATCTGCCTGGAAGTGCAAGGTCTCAAGTTTGAAACCTGGTAACCACATACGACAATGTTGGGCATGGTGGCTCATGCCTGTACTCCCAGCACTAGATAGGCAGAGATAGGAGGAATGCTGTGAGTTCGAGAGGCTGGCCTAAGCTATATAGTGAGCTTAGGACTGGCCTGAATGGAAAAGCAAGATTCTATCTCAAAAAACTAAAAAAAAAAAAAATTTAAAAAAAAAGGATGGGCATAAAGGATTGAAGTAAGACACCTTAGCTTCCAGAGAAACCTACAAAAAAATGTGAAGGGAGAAAAGGACCACTAACCTTGACATTTGCTTTTTAATAAGGAGATGAAGCACAATATTCAGATGCTTAGAAATTGAATCTCTAAACTAAGAAGTGATGTTTGTCCCCAAATAAATTCATATGATAAACACATGTGCTTGTAAAACAGCCCCCTCCAAACCACGCACTGATGTGAAAAGTGAGTTGAAGATGTATTTTATTTGATGAGCCATGTACAAATCTTAGGATATGTTCACAACCTCATTAAATATATGGCAACCGCTTTGGAACAAGCCAAACATGGTCACAAACTTCCTAAGCCTATTTTGGGAAACAGAACTACTGGGCACAGTATGCTTCAGGCTACAGACCAACCACAACAGCCACAAGTATGGCTGAGTGAATGAATTTGGAAACCGAAAGTATAGAGTCTAAGATGATCTCCTGAGGCTAGAGCAAGAGCAAAGAGCAATTACCCAGGGAATTAATGCTTGATCATCATGACGTATTTCAAAATTCAATGTTCTAAAACCGCCACCGCATCTTCTTCAGTGTGCTAAACTCATCAGTCAATAAAGATCAACATATAAAATTCTGTTGGCTTGAGACAAACAATAGGTTTCATCTCTGAAAGATACATAGAAAGGTGGATAGATAGATAGATTATAGATATTTCATATTTCTAAACAACAGTTTACAACTTGGCTTGTACCATTAATGTCTTAGTATTCTGAAAATTTCAGAACAGATTTTCTCCAACTACTGTCTGAGATTTTACGGAGATACATGCATATATTCTTGAAGATTTACCCAGTTTCATGATTTTATTTTGGTATTAGACTATTACTACTCTGATAACCTTTAAAAACTTAAGACAGAATATTCTGGATCATCTGTAAGATTCCAAACTGCCATTTGATTTGTACTTGCAAACAAATTGATGCCACATGGTATTTCTAAAGGGAAAAAAGAGATGGCTTTAATATAAAACTATGCACTTACCACCAAATGAAGGCCAAATGCTGTCATGACTTACTGTATAAAAGACATTTTCGCAGCAGTTCCCAAAGGGCAAACCGGGGTGAACTGAATCATCACATAACACAGGGGAACGCAGACCCAGCCACCCCTGCATGGGGACTGCAGAGAAGGCAGTTCTTTGTCCCTGAGTCTGGCTTCCACTCCTATTACACACATGCATAACATGCATGCTGGGAAGAGGAGACCTAGAGATGATTCCCAGCAGCAAGCATCTATGGAACATGCTTCACACAAAGTTTTACAGAGCATATTCCTGTAATGGGGGCACAGAGGGAATCTCACCTATCAGCACAGTAAAAAAAAAAAATATATATATATATATACATATATATGTATATATATATATATGAGATAAAAAATTGGGACAGAAATAGCTAAAAATGGAGACATATTATTAACAGAAGCTTTGTAATGCAAATTAGATCTCTCAAATTAAAAATCCAACGTGTAGCAATAAAAAGAAAGACTGAGAACTCTCTGGAACCATGTTTGCCATTCTACTTCATGCAGCAATCACTATGCAAAGGTCAGTGAAACATAGTTTCAAGAGACATTGTAAAGAAACTGAAAGACACCTACAGAGGTAATTATAGTATAGTTTGAATACTCTAGGAGAAAGAAAAGAGCAATTTTACAGCCTGATACAAAACAAGGTTTAAACTCTCATACATTAAAGAAAGCCCAAGTAGAAGTAAATCAAAATGAAAAATAGAATTGAAGTTCAAATGATGAAAGTTATTTCTGATCAAAATCCACAAAGAAATTACCCAGTGAGAAAAAGTTAGCCCTTCTGTTAAATCCTTATATATACTGTGAGTGTGTTACTTTAGAATATTGTGTATTCTCTATACATTGTATTTAGTTCAGAATCTGAGCATAATTATTTTCATCTTAGAAAATCACTAAATAAATCAATAATATTTTTGAAATTTTTAACTGAGAAAGCTATGGACTACCATGATGGAACAGTAGTGAGACCAACCATTGGGATAAAAATAAATAAATAAATTGAGCATAATATGCTGTTACCCTTGGTAACATGACATGTTTCAACAGACCCATTGTAAGACCCTAGTAAGATCATTAAAGCAGAATGTTTGCCTGAAATGAGAAGCTGTTACCAAGATAAACATGTAGTCAAGCTCCATTTGATCTTAGTCAATTTAAAATCACTTATTTTGGGAGTTACACAGATAGGCCATGTCTTGCTAGCTTGCTGTTGCCCATGTTACATCCCAGTGACCTGAAGGCCATCTTTTCTGAGAACACTTCTGTTCAGTTGGTGTCGGACATGTCTTAGGCCAGCACAGTCTAACTAAAATGGAATAAAGGAATAAAATGGAATAATCAAATTATATCTTGGTCTTTAGACTGTGTCTGTCGCTTTTGTTGCCTTAGTCTTTGGGTTAGATTCTACTCAGCTCTGTACTAGATGTGTTGGTCCTTTAAACAATGTTCTGTTCAAGACTGTGTGATACAATGTTCACTGGGCCTGTTTTCCTTCAGAGATGATGTTTGTTTCCCATACCCTACCCTTGTACTGTACTATTTCAACTGCTCAAACAGTGATAGACTTTCAGCCCTATGTTAGTTCTTTTCTCTCTTTGCTGAGAAAATGCTGAATACTCAGAGCTAAAGGGACAATGGTTTATTTGGCTTACAGTTCATAGAATTTTCAGTCCATAATTGGCTGGATCCAAGGCAGGATGGCAAAGAAGTGATAGTTCATGGTAGTGGGAGTGCAAAACAAACAAACAACAACAAAAAAAGAACCTTAACAACGTCTTCTTATTCAGACTCTAGGATGAATTGACCATGATCGCTGGTGTACTGCTCTGTCACTAGAAGAAACATCTTTTGAAATCATGAATCTAGCTGTGAAAATTCCTATACTTACACTCATCCCAATAAATCAATAAAAAGCTGCTGTTCTATTTTCCTGGAAGCAGCATCTTGATCACTCTCTACTAGTTACTTGCTCCTTTCAGCCGAAGTTCTGATTTGGCTGAAATTTCTTGTTATAGCTTGTATCTAAATGTACCCCCAAAGCCTCATATAGTCACAAAGGGAGCTTTTGAGAAGTGACTGGATCTAGGATGTGTCATAAGAGTGTTAAGGATGTGATACTGGAATTAAAGGTTTGTGCTTAGTAAACTAGTCCACTCTTTGGTTTCACCTAATTGTGAGTTTGAGTTATCGGAAAGCCCACCCTGTGTGTGAGTGGTATCACCCAAATGCCTGATAGACTGGATGAAACAAAAGGGCAAGGCAAGCTCGCTGCTGTGGTTTCTGCAGTTTCTCTCTTGCTTCATGCTGTTACTGCCTTCTGCCTGCCATGCCATAAACGACTTCTCCTCTGTTAGACTCCTCTGCCATTTATCCGCCAACTAAGGCCTGAAACTTCTACAAACTGCAGAATAAACTTGTGAGTGTCAGGCATTCTGTCACAGAAACAAGACAAGAAACTGATACACTACTTTCAGTCTCTCCCTGATATGCTTTGCCTACACAGGAATGTGTGTGTGGTTTCGGTATCTGGGCCAGTCTCATTTCTATCGTCTGGGGTCAAAAGTTCCCTTGAGAGTATGAATAACAAACAAGCATAGTATTTTGGAATGCTTCTAACTATCTCTGTAAAATACTATGAAACCCTAAATATAATCTTTTTTTTTCAAAATTTCAAAAAAGAATAGATATTTCAGTGGGGGAAAGTTATGTGTAATTCAGAATTTACCTATTCATTACATCTTTAAAAAGGAAGAAACAGCAGTTCATTATAAAGTTAGCTTAAGCATCAGAACAATTCAAAATGGAATTTTGTTAAACCTTTTAGAGTTATGTGGCTTGGCTAGCCACCGGCACGTACCAGACATATTTCTAAGTAGCCTCATTTAAAGTTGTAATTTTCATTTAAGAGTTATTTGTAAGTAATGAAGACTATAATGCCTTCTGCCTCTGTTGCTTTGAGGTCAAGGGCACAAATCAGCCTAGAAAGTGGGGTCCAGGGGATCCCAAGAGCCCAGTGGAGCTGAATTCTGGCAGCCTCATACAGTGAGCCTGCAGATCAAGAAAACAAGTTTCAGCACAAAACTAAAATACTGAAAACTTCAAAGTGAATTCAAAATAATGGGATTTTGAGATGGAAGTACTTTAAGAATATGATGAAGTTAAATAGCTAAGTGTATGACATCAGGTTCAATAAATTAGAATTATGAATTTGTTAGTCATAGTAACTTTGCTCCCCAGCCCCGCCCAACTTTAAGAGTCTATTACAATTCAGACACAGGATCTTGTAGTAGAAATCTAAAGGATACAATAAATGTGTGCCATAAAAACATCTGTCTTAATTGCAGTTTGTGATGGTGCTGGGCAAGAAGGCTACCCACACCAAATCTAGACCCTTAGAGTATGTTTGGATTTATTTATTGTTCTGCAATATTGCCTGATTTTTCCCAGGCTTCTCTGTGCTTAGGAAATATTTTGTGCATTTCTTTTTTTTCTTTTTTGCAGCATAACTGTTGATTTCAGTGAAAAATATATGTGAGAGCATTTATTCATGTATATAGTGTTCCTTTCTTTTTGCATTTCATTACAATAAAATCTTATAACTTTATCCCCTTGGTGGTTATAGAAGTCAAGTAGAAATTATTTAAAGAAAAAAATGAGATTAATATTTCAGTTTGAGTGTCTAAAGCAGTAGGAACTTCAGCACTATAAAAGGATCATAAATTCACAGGCAATATTATCCACAGAATTTTATCTTCCCATAGAAGTGAAAAAATTAAGAATTTATTCTTAAATTTTAAATAAATATGTAACTTATGATAGAGTAAATTATTTAAAGCAGAATTAAATACTATCCATTAGGTTTTTTACTTTCTTTATCTTTCATTCATCTCACCTCACTCTTGAAATTTCATTCTGCAAGCATGTTTTATTAATGATCTATTAATAAGCATTCACTTAAAGCCATGACTGATTAAAAAGTGGACCTGATTTTAAGTAAGTGTTCTGAAAATGTTTCATTTATTGAATTCACTGAGGTTTAAATTTTCATTTGTATAGCTAGAGGGTAAATTACAGATACTCATGCTTGTTTTATCATTATAATGAAAGTAGTACTCATATTGGCAACACTAATTAAGATTCTAGTCTGACTCATATAACTGTAGCCTCTCCCCAAATAGATTATTCTCAAATCTACTCATAAAATTTACTACATATATGTGTGTGTGAGCGTGCACATGTGACAATGAAAGTATCTATCTTTAGTATAACATAATCAATGTTAAGAGAAAGTAAAAATTAAGTTCAGACTTTTTAATACTGCAGGGTAAATTTTTAGTACCCTACAGAGAGAATTAGTCACATGACTCCTATTAACTTTAATGGAACCTGTATGGGCAAATTGTATGCTGAAATTCTTAGGAAGTTAATGTCAGTAGAGTTTACTAGCTCTATTTTTTTTCTTGTTGGATTTTAGTTTGGGCTACTTTTACTTTTTTTATGGTCCAGGGGGAAGACAAGTTAATAAAAATGATTAACATAAAGTTTTCTAAGTTTTATAAGCTTGAATTTTCCATATATGTGCCAAAAAGTTAGAAATCTGAAAATAATACTTATAATATTTTTATTCAATTCAAAAGTAAATTCAACTAAATAGCACCATTTTAAATATAAATTTTGCAGTTGTTCCTTAAATCTAAATATTGTCTCATTTGCCTTCTCTAAAGACTTTTCATATCTTGTACTTCCATTTGTAAAATCAAAGAGCTTAACATATTTTGAAAATAATAAATTTTATAACTTAATATCCTTGTATTATCATACCTGCTGGTTTATATTTGAAATATGACTATGGGTTAACCTTGTTAAAATATTGTATGCCATACTTTATACTGATGAGGAAGAATCAAATGGAAAATAACACATGCAAACCTCCTTACATTGCAGGAAAAAATATCCTTTAATTATCTTTACGGCTATCAATAAACCTTTCTATAATTGTGATTTTAATCATTTTATGATGTATTGCATTTATAATTTGTTAACAAATTCAATTAAGTATATAAAAAAGATAAATGATATTTCTTAAAGAAAAAAACTTCAGTGTAAACTTTGGAGAATTTTTATTTTTCCTGGATACTAAAACCAGTACTGGACTTATCATGATATGATTGGGAATATGGAGCATACATTAATGAAGATACCAATAAACAAATTCTATACTGTATGTATACTTAAGAAAAATAAAAACATCTGTCAAATTTAATGTTACACAAGAGAAGTCCCTGTAACAACATTAGCTGGTGATCATGTGAAAGTTCAAAGCATGCACACTCTCAATGCACATTAGTATTACAAAGAGCCACCTGGGGTACACCATTGCTTCTTTTTGCCTCCAGGATACTAAGTGGTTGTTGTAAGATCACTAAGTTTCTTAGTAGCAAGGGAAATTAGAATCCAAATTTTCCTCAACTTCTCACTCATTTGTTGAGCAGTTTTTATTAAACATCTACAGCCTTCTCACACAATTTTAATAAATAAGGTAAAGTGGTAAACAAAACAGGCAAGTTTGCTTCCATCTTGGATCTAAGATTTGATGAAGAATACATGAGAAAGAGGAAATAAGCAGAAGAGACAAGCTCAAACTATGGTATACAGTACAAAGAATGTAGTGTTATTTTCACCAATTGAGAAAGCAGTTATTTGTTATTATTTCTCCTCTTCACCTATTTATCCCTATCTTGTTCCCCAAAATTGAAAGAAATATTTATCGATGTATCTGTTTTTCACTACAATTCACTGGAAAATTACCCTGAAAAGAGATCCACATATTGAGAGACATGTCAGTCTTTGCCATGCTTTGTTATATCTCTATTATGTGTCTGCCAGCTTATAAGTGTTCACCTTCAGAGGAAGTTCCTCCATGTTTGACAGTTATGGTTTGAATGTGTCACCTCCAAACTCTAGGTGTGAAACCTAATAGACAGGTAACAGTCTTCAAAGGTGGGTCCTTGGGAAGTGAGTAAGTAGTGAGCATTAAGGTTAGAAGTAAAGTGGATGGAGTAAGATATCCTTATGGAAGGACTCATCAGGTGTCCATTGGTTTTGCCCTTCAGTTTTTTGTTGAGTGGCACCATTGTTCAGGCTGTATGGATCCTCATTAGTCAACAATGCTCCCGACACTTTGATCTTGGACTATAGGAGATAAATTTCTGTTCTTTATAAATAAATCCACCTGGGGTATTCTCTTGTAGTAACATAGGGAAGTAGACAGGGTCTTTTGTAGGTGTTGGTCTTTGCAGCTTGTCCTCAAGCCCCAGAAGTTCAAATACCACTTAAAAGAAATAATTTCTAAAAGAAAATACAAGAGTATTCTTATACAGACTAAAATAGTTGTCGCTTCATGACTATTTCTCATTGTGTGATTTTTCTCTGTAGAGAATGAAAAACTTTGAAAGATAAGATGGTGTGAATTTGGCTCCTTGTAAATTCTATGAAATTACATCAACTGTTTTGTATCCAGTGTCAGACACTGAAACTGATTCCACTACCTAGCAAACATGTGCTCAGTGCTTTTATTTTTCATTTTTTCTGACTGTGTAATTTATGTACAGCCTATTTATTACTATCAGGTATTGTACCAGGAAATCTGTTTTCAAAGAAAAAAATATACAAAGTCAGAAGGAATATTTTCATAAGGATGATATGTTTTATATTCCAAAAAGCCTGCCTAATTTAATTTGTATGACAATTCTGAATGAAATCCAACATAAAATCTTCAAATATTAAGTAATCGCTATCTAATTAAACAAGAATTTCAGCTCTTTCAGTTTTCTTGCTTACTGGAAAATCTCAAAGAAAATTAAGTACATTGACATATTCTAGAAGAGAAATATTTCAGAAAAGCACAATTTCTCTTAGTTTCTTGAAGTTAGAGAACATTTATTATTTACCTGGCATATATTTCCTTTGCCTAACACACTGACATATTATGTTGTAATAATAATAAAATCTATTATAGCAAGTAATTATTAAGTAATTCATAGTCATGAAGCAATCTGCTGAACGTTTTGACATATATTATGTCTTTTAATCTTTGCAAAAATCTAGAGAAGGGCCAAATATTTAGCTCAGTGGTTCTAGTGCCTGCCTCACAAGCAAAAAGGTCATGTGTTTGATCCCCAGTAACAACAACAACCAATAGTGTAAGTATTATTATCACTTCACTTACTGAAGAGAAATTAAATATATCAACAGTCATCCAATTGGTGATAGGAACAGATCGGAAATGAATTTATCTATCTAACTCAAAGACTCATTCATTAATTCTGCTATTTTCTCCTGTGTTGTTTTGGGTATACATTTAAAACTACCATTAACATTGAAGTCTTATAGGGTTCGTCTTTTGTGACAATCCATTGAAATATTTAAACTTCTGGCAAATGTGTGAGTAAGAAGTAAACTATTAACTAATTAAATAATTTTACTTTTAATTATTCTAGGGTTTCTAGAAGTTTTGAGTGAAGGAACATTTTAGCAATAATTTTAGTCCATTCTCCTCCATATCAGATGTGAATTCAATGCCTTCAGGATCAAGAGAAGCCATCTTCATTACTGATAACAAAAAAACCAATTCTCTAATCTCCAAGTAAATTTTTCTTAATCACACGAGATTTATGTATCCATTTGGTTTGCGTAAATATTTCTTAGTATTTATTTTATTTATTGTTCATATCTGGATTGTTAGCTTTAGGTAGCATCGTGTTGGTGAGAAACTGTAGGTATGTAATTAGTATAGTCGACTGGCAGTAGATCAGAAATTACTGCAGTAGACTGGCAGATGAAATTACTGAGCCTCTAGAAACTCGCAAAGTAACTTTTTCCACTATATGACATGCACAGTACTAGTGGAGATCATTGTGTTACTTTACAGTCAACACTACGAAGAACTCACTGGTGTAGCTCTTCAGTATTATTTCTGTGTTTAAACTGATATAAAAGATCTGCTTTTGATTGTATTCTCCACTTTAAAACTATAAAGCATGCTTAAATGAACATTTATTTTATTTCTATGTTATTCAGGAATTCTAAGTGGCCTAGTAAAGAGTCTTAAAAAAAAACAACTAAATATAAAAATCCAATATGTAGATTTGACTGTTCAATTAAAATGCTGGCCTGTTTTTTAAAACAGGCCATTCATAAAACTGCACTAGAGTAAGCTATTCTGAAAATCATGATTAGTATGACAGATCTCATACGAAAAAACTATAAAATAGCATTCATTTTCCCCACATTATTTACCCCTATGTGACAATAATAAAGAAAAAAGGAAACAAAGATTATGTATATCTAGGGTCGGGGCTGGCAGGGTGGGTGAAAAGGGAAAAAATGAGAACAAGTCATGTCATATTCTGATACAAACTCTCACTGTTGAATAAGATGATGTGTATTCATAATGTGCCAATAAATTTTTTTAAAAAACTATAAAATCGTACAGTTTTCTACATGTTACAAATGAAGATATGAATAAAGAGAAGGTCCCATTCAAGGAGAAGAAAATAGTGTCAGAGAGCACTGAAAATCTCTTCTTGGTTTAATTTAGTGAACAAAGGCCTCTCATTTCTTGTTCATTTATCCACCTTTGGTAACTGAAAAATCCACATATGTTGGACATATATACTAGTTTGTTTGTTTGTTTGTTTGTTTCATTCTTAGACTAGCAAGACTTAGCTATGAAAAAAAAAAAAGAAAGAAAGAAAACCCTTAGTTCTACCTACACTTCTGTGTTTCCTGGGGGGGGGGGGTCACGGGTATCAAATAATGGTTCATAAAAGGAAATTTGATCCAATAAATTGCCGAAAAGAAAATAACTTAAGAAATCATGGTTGTAAAGACGTAGTGGTATACCATGGCAATATATTGAAATTCTTACAAAAGAATAGACAGTGTGACTCAAAACATTGGCTGAATTTAAAAATCAATTTCTGTGTTTCGAAGGGAGCTAGTTATCATTGATTTTTCTAATCACATATTAAGAAATTCAGAACATAATAAATACTTAAATTTGAAAAAATTAAAATTAATCCTAGATCACTGATAACACATGAGAAGCTTCAAAAAGATCAAAAATTTTTCATACATATGCATATATATGTATATATATGTAAATTTACAATATTTATAGGTTATGTGTACTGCCTTCTGTGAAAATTATCGTAACTTTAATTAATGTGAAATATTCTAGTCAAAGGCCTGGATTTAGCTCAGCGGCACCACGTATTTACCCTGCAGCTTCAAGGTCCTGAGTTCAACTGTGGATAACAAAATTTCCAGTCTAATATCATCCACCTGATATGTTTATTTACATTTACAATTGACCTTATATATTCTAGTTTTTATTCAGACTATCACATTACAGTTTTACCTATTTAGAAAAAAAGAGAATAAATACTTTAAAATTTTAATATGGATCTCTTTTTTAAAATTTTGATTTTCAAAATACAAAAGCAACTAGAAAAAAGAAAATGACATTTTACAGCTACAAACAGTACTCCAAAGGAAGACCTCATGAAACAACAATCAGGCAACCGTGAAAAGTGGAAGTTTTTTACCTGGATAACTTGCTGGATTTCACTAACTTTTATTGGGTGAAATATGTGAACTTCAGAGATCTTGATAGAACCGTGTGGTTTTCATACTCAGGACACTTGAATGCTATGTGTGCATAGATAATTGCTATGCCTTGTACTGAGGAGTGGACTGTGTAAAATTACTGTAGGAAGTTGTAAATGATGTATGAAATGAGAAATCTTTGCCTACTGGCAGTACATGGATAGAACAGAGATAGTGCCATGCAGTTTCTTCTCTGTCATTTGTCATAGTAGTCTTCTTTAAAAAGCCGAACGTATCAATAAGCCTCAGAGGCAATCATGCATGCTAAACAATGTTTCATTACTCTTATGTAAGTTACTCCTTCCTTCTTTAATACCAGGTTATAAAAACTTGCGCCCAAAGAAAATGTAAATAATTTCTATGTTTATAAGTTCAATTATCCATCCAAAAGATTAAATTTGCAAAAATTTTAAACACTACTGTGCTTCTACTTCACTGAGTACTGCTAGGTTTCTAGATTTGCTATGCAAAATAAATATATTTGTGAATAGGTAGTTTTGTCTGTAATGATTAGCATAGACTCACCTGACAATGTCAGTGCAGAGTGATATTTTCATTTCGCACCTTGTTTTTTTGTTTTTGTTCTGTCCTTTCTTTTGATTTAAGGTCTCATTCAGTTACCACATTTAACATGCTGGACTTAAACTTGAAGTCTTACTGCCTTAGCTTCCCAGACCTTATTCGACTGTGTCCAGCTTCATTTTAATGTTTACAAAGCTATACCTTACAACTGTCATTACCTGGCACATTTTTCCTGAACTAGCTTTGACCTGAAATTCTTGTAATTGACTCACTACAAGTGGACCAATTCTCAAATCAAGTTTTTGACTATCAAATGTAGTAATTAAATATATCTAATCCCATTGTGTCACAACATATCCCAGTCCAGAATAACAAATGTGAGAGAAAAAATTAAAAGATAATAAGAATAGTTTTTAAGTTTAGAATCTTGGAAAAAGTGTGCAAGTTTCTATTATTCTAAGAACAAGCAACACTTTGAAGAAATTGAGAAATCAGTGATCCTTCTCTGATGCGTAAGGGAGACAAGGGAGCAGCACACACTTCTGTCCCCCAAACTGAAGAGACTAACAAGTGAGTACAGAGAATCACCACATACAGGAGAACAAGCTTACAGACTAAAGTTTCTGCAGTGGAAAATGGTGATGCACAGGGTAGGGAAACCTGGACTGTGATAGAGAAACTGCTGAAGATCTTCTGAGAAACCCTCTCAGAGATAAAGTTCCAGGGTGATCTGGGAAAAGGGAAGTCCTCTCATTGTGTTCACTTGTGCCACCTGGGGCTCCACCGTGTTTTCAGAGGGAATATCAGATAAGAGTGTTCTTGGGGTTCTAGTGACAGCAGGAGAAAGAGACATTACTGAATGTATTAGAGTATTCTTTTCCACCTAACGAGATATGCTTTCCAGAGCAACTGTTAACCAGTATTTTAACTGGCTGGATTGTAACAGAGCCAACAATGACCTGATGAAGTGAAATATTAACCTTTCAAGTGGAGGAAGAAAGAATACTCAACTCCAGTTGGCTGTCGCTTTTAACACAGTAGAAGTATAAAACCCAACTTCTACCCACTCTGGCCCACCAGTCTTGACAAAAAGGGGTGAACAAAATTGGGGAATATGCACAAAGTTTGCTGTCTAGAGGTTCAGGCTTACTAAAAGAGCACATATGACTAGAGAATGCCCCCACAGCTTACCACAACATTACTAAAGGTTTATTTACAGCAGATTATTATACCCAGTACAGAGCTGGCTATGAAGAGAAAAAAAAGCATATGAACTACTATAAATAAAATATAATGTGAAGATTTTATCAGAATGAGATCCACATGCAGCAAAAGTGTTTGGAACTACCGTATCAAGAATTTCAAGCAGTTGTGATTAATATGCTAAGAACTTTAATGTGTAAGATATTTCACAAATAGGAACAAATGAACAAAGATGGAAATCCTAAGAAAGAGCCAAAAGGAAACAGAAAGTACAAATAATTCAACAGAAATGTTTTTGATCAGCTTATTTGCAAAAAGAACATGATTGAGGAAATAATCTTTGAATCTGAGAATATCTCAATAATACTTTTGCAACTAAAAAGCAGAAAAAAATAAAAGTGGAATACGATATCCCAAAAATGTCCACTAAGTATAAAAATTTCATACATGCAAAATAAAATTATAGAAGAAGAAAGAACAAATAAAAGACATAATTGAAACATAGTGTACCAAAACTTCCCTAAATAGATATCAGACATCAAACCACAGATACCACAAACTCACAAGACCAAGAATTTTCAAATTACAAAAATCACACAAAAAGTGAAAGAAGCCAGAGGTTAAAAAAAATCTTACAAATAAAGGAGAAAAGAGTTACAATGATTCCTTAGAAATAATGCTAGCAAAATAGAGTGGATATTTGACATACCTAGATGAATAAAATGACCCTTCAAAAGTAAAGATAAATCTTTTCTTAGAAAAAAAATCAAATCTGTTGCGAGTATACTTGTTTTGCGAAGCAATTATAGCTTATTTAGAGAGATGGAAAGGATATAAGTCAGATACCTGAGTGTACATAAAGGAAGAAAGCCAAAATAGGGAAAAGTAAAGGTAATACAAAACTTTGATTTTCTTTATGCTTCTTGATTACGTGGCCCCCAAAATAATAAGTGTAACAATGCGGTCAATTATGCATATATATGCATACATATGTGCTTATGAATGTGAAATGAATGAGAGCAATTATCCAAGGAAATGGAAGGGTTGTTATTTTACAGTACCCAATAGACAGAATAAATTATTTGAAAATGAATTTGGATTGCTTCTAAATAGTACTAAAATTAGTGAAACTTAAAACAGTAATATATTCACATGTAAAGACAGGTATAGTAGGAAAATAGAATGAAATTATATAAAATGTTTAAAGTCATAAAAAGACTAAAAGACAAAACTATGAACAAGTAGCAGATAAAAAATAGAAAAAAGCAATAAAATATACTATTAGCCCAATTATATTAATAATCACTTTGATGATCTGCATTCTAAATGTACCAATTAAAAGACAGAGATTATCTATGAAAACAGTAATAAGTTGATGGTAAGGACTTGGGAAAAGGGATAAGAAAGTCAGACAGGTGTGGTAGCTCACACCTGTAATCCCAGCACTCAGGAAGCAGAGGCAGAGGGATTGCTGAGCTACAAAATCCGACCCTATCTAGAAAGAAAAAGAAACAAAGAAAGAAAGAGTAATATAAAACATGGGTATGATCAATGTCCACACAATGTAGAACAGAACTATAAATCAGGAACAAAGAGATAGCTGTGAAATACCAGAATATTTGGAGATATTCTCCAAATTAACTTCTAAATAAGAGTAGAATAAAAATCTCAAAAGGAATTTTTTACAATTATAAACTAATTGAAAATGAAAAAAATAACATCAAAAGTTATGGGGTACAACAAAAGAATTTTCATAAGAAAATGTTTAACTGGCTGCTTCTATTCTATTTTTTCTTTCTTTTTTCTTTTTTTTTAGAAATGTCTTTAGAATTCTAAAATAAGACAGACATGTAATCATAGGAAACAACAGGAAACTAGCAAAAGAGGCACAAATTAAACCCAAGATAAATAGATGAGAGAAATAATAAAAAATAGAACAAAACTAGGAGAATCAATACAGAATATAACAAAGCCAAAAGTTAATTCCTTGAAAATATTTATAAAATGTTTGAGTTTCTGACTGGGATAGCAAGGAAAAGACAAACTTTACAAATATCATAAATAAAAGTGGAAGCACCACTACAAAGCTCATGGACACTGAAAAGATAATCAAGGAATACTATGAACAACTCTCTGCCCATATTTGATAATTTAAATGAGTCAATTTCTTGAAATCTGTCAAAACTCTGATGAGAAGAAATAGATTCTATGGCCAAACCTGTGCAAACATTTGAATCTATAAGTAATAATGTTCTAAAGCAGGAAGTACCAGACACAAATGTGGGCCCAGGTGAATTTTATCAAACATTTCAGAAACAAGTTACACCAGTTCTCTGCAATCATGTTGTGAATATTGAAATAGAATGAAGTCATCATTGCCATAGCACCAAACGAAGACAACTACACCAACTACAAACCTGTATGTATCGTGAACATACATGTGAAAATCCTTTACAAAATACTAACAATTGAATTAACAATGTACAGAAAAAAACTGTACACTGTGACCAGTCTGTTCTACAAGACTGGCTGAACCTTCAAAAATGAAGTAGCTCCTTATTTCAATGGAAGACAAGTCAATGGATTATGTTAACAAAGTTTTTTAAAGAATCTAATAAATTTCATAATTTTATAAAAACAAAAACAAAAACACCTCTAGTGAACCAGGAGCAGAGATAAACTTCCTCAACTTGATAAAGAATATCTACCAAAAAAAAAAAAAAAAAATTCCTTCAGCTAATGCCACACTTAATAGTGGGAATTTAAAAATTTTCTGATAAGATTAAGAACAGCTTGCAAGATGCCTTCTCTCATTGTGGTTTCTCACCAAGATGGGTCAGATAAGTTTTCAAAATTGTAAAATTGTCATTTACATTAGTGCATCTTAAAGATGGAAAATTTGTTTATAAATCTTACAACGGTCTGTTTGAGGGAAAATTACATAACTCTAATACATAAAATTACAAAAGGCACTAAATAAATGTAGAGACATTTTGTGTTCCTAGATCAGAAGTGCTATAGTTTATACCTCTTTCTTTCTTTCTTTCTTTCTTTCTTTCTTTCTTTCTTTCTTTCTTTCTTTCTTTCTTTCTTTCTTTCCTTCTTTCTTTCCTTCTTTCTTTCTTTCTTTTTCTTTCTTTCTTTCTTGGTATCTGGAATTGAACGCAGGACCTTGCACTTGCGAGGGAGGTACGGTGCTGGCCCCTATAGTTTATATCTTCCTTAAGAATCTCACGTGCTGACAAAAAAGTAAGGAAACAAATTTTATGTATATGGGGGGGCAGTAGGGTGGGTAGGGCTATGGGGAAAAAATGAGAATTAAGTTGTGTCTTATACTGGCACAAATCCCCATTATGGAGTGCAATCATGATGTGTATATGTAATGTACCAATAAAGATTAAAAAATTAAAAAAAAAAAAAAAAAGAATCTCATGTGCTGTTGTTTTTGTGAATTTTAGCGTGGGCCCGGTCCGGGTTGGATACGCGGGCAGTCACCACACCGCCCCTGGGGAAAGTTTCTGTAAGGCAGATAATTTTTGAGAAGCCAAAGGCGACTGTTTAACCCAAATGGGGGTTTTTGATTTTTTAATTTGAGCTTTAATGGAAGGGATGGAATTCACTGAGCAATGGCCGTTAGGATTGTGAGTAGGTTTTTCTCAGTTTGATAGGAAAGGACCAAAGGTAACATTTGAGGAGCCGGAGACAAAGCGAAGAGATAAGAGAAGACTGACGTAGAGAGGATGGAGGTGTGTGATAGAGAGGCAGCGTGGAATAGCCTGATGTGGGCTGCCATTTTGGGAGTGAGTCATCGGAAAGGGTAGGATTTAGTGGCGGAAATGTGCTGTGGAGGCGGGGCCTTGGCTCCAGTGGCAGAGCCTGAAGGCAGGGCTGGGTGTATCTGTTTTGTTTGATGCAGCAGGGAGGGACTGGTCTCTAACTGCCGCTGGGCTCTGTCCCTGCCCAGTGTCACAGGAACTGTCTGCGCTAGCTCTGACCCGAGCTTGTGCATAGGAGCCTGTATTCCGTAGGCGTGGAGAAGGCTCAGGCAAAGGCATGTCCGAATCCACCCGCACCATGGCCACTGTGTGCCCCGGCGCCGCTGCCAAATGCCCCACACTCCGGGCCCTGCTGGCGAGGCCGGCTACCACTGCAAGCCATGTGTCCGGGGCTGGGAGGAAGGCCTGGCTCTGTCTCAGTGTGTCTGGCCCCATGGGCCTCCCTTTTCTCCCTTGGCAGACAGCAAGCTCAGCTGGAGAAATATAAAATTTTCTAACTTGTTCTCTAACCGCCCCTGAGCCCAGGCGCTCGGTAGGGAAAGGATTAAAATCTCCTTTTGAAGAGTTACCATCACTGTTTTGTTGTTGTTTGTTTGTTTGTTTTGGTTTGTTTTGTTTTAATCAGAGCAGCAGAAAAAGGGAAGAAATCTAAGGGGAGGCGGAGGTCTCCACATTGCAGTCTATCCCCAGAATTTTAAAAGGTTGGACTGAGAGGCTTTTAGTCCTCTAGCTTTAAGCAGAGTCTGTAAAAGGGCACCTTTTGTAGGCTGATTATGTGAAGAAGGTCTGCCCATTTAAAAAAAAAAAAATGAAATCACATACCGGAATCTCTAGTCTTTATTCTGTCTTCTTGGTACCCACGTTGGGCGCCAGTTGTTGTTTGTGAATTTTAGCGTGGGCCTGGTCTAGGGAGTATACACGTGCAGAGTCACCACACCGACCCTGGGGGAGGTTTTTGGAACTATTTTAAAGTTTATTAGGCTCCAGGGTGTTTTCTAGAAAAATTTTAGGGGGTGTGGTGAGAGCTGATAAGGGGCGAGGGTCCATTGGTTTAGCCTAGGGTCTTACCTACTAAGGGAGTTTTATGATCACGAGCAGACATGGCAGGAGCAGGCTAGGGGAGAGGTGAGGCCAGGGACGAGAGACAAAAAAGGGTGCGGGCATTAAAAAGTCCACTGACAAGGCTCACCGCATGGGTGACAAGTGTGTTTAAGCCCCTAAGGGTCACTAAGTCTATAGAGAGCCAAAGTCTCGACTTTTAGGCTCAGGAGACAGACATACGATGTACTTGCCCCCAAACTTGAACTTTTCCCTTAATATACTCAGAATTGGAGCTTGGGAAGATGATTGGATTGAGAGGCTGTATAGTTAACTGGCTTTTGAGAAGTGGGATCTGATGGGAAGGGGAGAATTTAGAGCATGGCCTGGAAGAGTGCTTCGCCTATCCCAGCTCATCTCTCCCTTTTTTTTTCCTGTCCGCCATGATGTGAGTGGTCTTTGCATTGCCCATGCTATTCCGCGCTGGAGCCTGCCCAGTATGGGAGGAAAATTGGAGCCAAAATAAGCCTCTCTCTTAAATTGTAGGAGTTGAATATTGTGTACCAATGATGAGAAAGAGGCTAACATAGGACAAAATACTGTGAAACCGCTCATTTCTCCCAAATTGATCTGTAAATTCAATATAAATTAAATTGAATTAAATCTTTGTAAGCTATTTTGTGGCTTGAGCAAAATTTATATGAAGAGACAAAGGAATTTGAAAAGCCAACACAATATTGACAAAGATAAGGGACAGATAGTGTCTGGCTGGCCTCTAAATTCTGCTATGAAGTTACAGTAATCAAGGCAGTGTTTCATTGGCAAAAAATATAGACAAGCAGGTATGTGGGAGAAAATAGAGTCCAGAAAAAATGTATGTAATTATAATCAACAAATCTTTGACAAGGGAGCAAAGGTAATATAATGGAGCAATATAATGGTTTGTTCAAATTATTCTGAAACAACTGGATGTCTGAAAGCAAAATAAAAAGTTATATCATTCACAGAAATCAATTCAAAATGAACCTTAGATTTAAACACAAAAAGAATGACCATTGGTTTGGTGATGACCATAGATATCACACCAAAGGCACAATCCAGACAAGAAACAGTTGAGAAACAAAGCTAAATTTAAATTTAAAATTGCTTCTCTCTGAAAGACTGCTAAGAAACTGAGAGGAAAACACTACAGAATCAGACATAATGTTTTAAAAAGAAAATTTAATAGGGGATCATTATAAAGTACAAAAAATCTCTTAAAACTCAACAATGAGTAGAGACAATAAAAATTGCAGTAAAGATCTGAATGAACAACTTCATAAAGAAGATGTATACGTGCCATGTAAATCAAATATAGGAAGTTCAACACCATATTCCTTTACAGAACTACAAATTAAATTAAGGATAAATACTACCCTGGACCTAGTAGAATGCATGTAATCCAGATTATTAACCATAAATCCTGGTGTGAATGTAGAGTAACAGGATCTATCACCCACTGCCAGATGCAAAATGTCCCCTTGGAAGGATAGTTTGGAGGTCTCTCATAAAACTAAAAAAAAAAAAAAAAATTACTATAATATTCAATAATTATGCTCCCTGATATTTAGCGAGAGAATTGAAACATACACCCCCCCCAACACACACACACACACCACATACACACACACACACACACACGGATGTTTATAGAAGCTTTGTTCATAGAAGTTAAAACTTGGAAGCAAACAAGACACCACATCTTTAGATGAATACACAAATCAATACACATCTGAATGATGAAATATTATTCAGTGCTAAATAAGAATTAAGTTATCATACCATGAGAAGACATGGAGAATTTTATAGTACACTACTGAGTAAAACAATCTTTTCTTAAATAACCTCATGTTTCTAATTTCTGATATTCTGGAGAAAACAAAACAATGGAAACAGTAATAAATCAGGGGTTTCTGGGACAGCAAATAGGACAGACAGGGAGGCCTTTTAGGGAAGTGACACTACTCTACATTATACTATAATGGCAACATGTGTAATACATGATTATAAAGTTTTTAAAACCTATAGGCTACACACTAAGAATAAATCTTGTTGTAAACCATCGATTTGGAGTGATAGTGATGTGTCTATGTAGATGCCTTACTTTTAACAAATATACTTCTTTGGTAGAGACTATTCATAATAGAGACAGAAATGCAAGAATGTGGGTAGAGTGTATGTAGAAAATCTCTGTGTTGCACCTTTTTCTCAGGTTTGCTACAAGCCTAAAACTATTCTAAAGAATAAATCTATTTTATAAGAGAAAAAGCTTGACAAGTGGTGTATACTTTTTGATTATAGAATTTGAATTAAAAATAAAATAAGCATAAAACACATAGATCTAGGTTATGGCTATATAAAAAATAAGACAAATATGATCAAGTGATTCAAAAAAGATGAAAATATAAACCAAAATATCACTTTGGTCTTCCAGAGGTTGACAGCCTACTAATGCAGAGCTCAAAATACCAGAAGTGTTGTTTTGCACATGACACCTGATTTTACTTTGTATGTGTACAGAAGGCAATTTATATACTCATGCAAATGCATCTTTCTCAAATATGAATGTTTTCCTTCACATGCCAGTTGTAGTTTTGTTTAAAAAAAAAAAGAATATACTCTCATATTTGACATTTTTACAGTGTGGCATTTATAGTTGTTCCAGAATGTGAAAAACACTTTCTTAGCAATTGAGTTCATCTCTTCTTGGAATCTAACTGATTTTTCTTTCACGTGGTAGTGTTGAAACTGAAATATCTGATTCTACTTCCTGTCAGTAGACCACATAGATGAATATATTGAGTTTACACATTAACTTCATAAAAACTGATAGGAGTTTTTGTTGCTGTCGATGAGGTTTTAAAAAAAAAAAAAGACAAAACATTATGTACTTTGACTTTCTTTCCACATAAAATGTGCATATAGTTCCACTACAAACATAAATAGCATAAATAAAGTAAATATATTTAAATTGTTTTCAGTGTTTAAAATTATAACCTTATAGATCCATAACACTTATTCTATTCATTTTCACCACCACTTGTAAGTTAGTAGAGCAGAAAACTTTATCAGGGCCTGTTTCCTGTTGCTTTTCTCTTCCTTCCATTACACTTGAACAACTGTAGTTGATGGTGATTTTGTCTCTGGAGTACTACTAACCACTAAATTTCCTGTCACTTGTCCTCAGTTTGTTACTCCCATTAGATGACTCAAAATGTCTCAGTTCTTTTATTTTCTTTCTCTCTAGATCAGTCCCTCTGTCTATCTGTCTGTGTGTCCATGTTAAAACTCCAAGACCAGCATAATAGCAACTGTCTACTCTATGCTTCCTATTTCCTGATATTTTCCTTTTTTGTTATTATTGAACACATAAAAGCTGGGAAAAGTCTGTGAGTAGCAGTGGAGTGGACAACTAAGGAACACTTGCTTGTGCCTGTAGGTCAGATCATTATCCCTAACACCCACGTTGGGGACACTGTCCAAGTCAAGCAAACACATTACTTTGTTTCTCATGAGAGAAAAACACCTACCCACATTCACATCTGTACCAATTTACATCTGAGAAATGGATTCTGTGAGACAAGGAAAAATAACCCATTTCTGGTACTGATCAGGGTCTGTGAGTTAAAATCACAGAAAATGAATGTATTTGCTTGTTAATAGGGGCTTAATTATTTGAATTGATTATGAGAGTTACTTTGGAAATTCTCCTTCTGTGTTAGTATATTGATGTCTACATATGACTGGATTTAGTTTATAACATATTCATATGGATATCCAGATCAGAAATCAGATCTTCCAATAGGAAACATTTGCATAAACTTAAGTTGGCTCAATCCGGTTTTGAATCAGGGAATCCAAAATAAGGTACATGATAAAAGCATGAGTCAAAATGCACCATAATGTGCTAAAGGTAAACAATGTAATTATCAAAATGTCCACTTGCTTAATTAATAAAAAAATGTTTCATTTTGGAGTCAGTCTTAAAAGTTGAGCTCCCTCAAGTTGTTTTTTGCACAATTTTCTCTGCTTTGGAAGAATATGATCTCTTTCCTATTCCCATAGTTTTATTTTCCCCAGAATATCATAAAATTAGAGACGTGAATGGCACTTCAGAGGAGTTTCTTTCACTTAATAGTAGAGATTTAAAATCTTCCATATTTTCTCATGGAAGAATAAACTGAGATTACTTTTTCAAGTGAACAGCACACTAAGAAACATTTTTGTTACTATTTTATAATTTCAAAGATTAATCATTCATTAGAATTTCAATAACAGACATAATATTGTAGTGTTGTAAAGTAGGATGCATTATTTTTATACTCTATTTGTACACTTGCTCACAATGTCTCATTTTTTTCCACTTTTCTACAGTAACTTCACTTCATTTTTTCCTTATTTCATGCACTATATTGGTCAATTGTATGTACACATCATGATCACACTCAACATCAAGCATTTGTACCAATGTATGACACGACTTAATTTTCATTTTTCCCATTCCCCTGCCCATCCTTTAACCTCCCACCCCTATATACATAAGATTTTCTTTGTGCTTTTTAAGTAACCCCTTCTTTTCAACCTTCAGCAAATGGATACCTTGCTCTAATACCATCTTCTATTTTTCTTTCTTAGTTTTTAACATTATACTCTCAGTTGGTAACTTTACTGTTTTGTCTTTAGAATAATTTAGGAATGCAGATTAAACTCTTGTTCATTTAGTAAATATTTTATAAGCATTTTATTAGACAATGTCTCTGCCCCTCTAGGCACAATTTTTGTCTTCTCATTACTCTAGCAGGCTGACCTGTACAGTTTGGATCTTGGGTTTGGATTTTTCTAGTAGTCCAGGTGTAAGTCAGTTACTTTACTGAAGCCTGAGTTCCTACAAGGTAGTCTTCTCCTAAGGAATAATTCTGAACATTTCACTGCCCTCTGACTTCCTTTGCTTTTTCTGGGCCACCATGGTCACATCCCCTTCCTTGTGGATTTTGCTAAACACTCTCTACCTTGTAATATATATATATATATTTGGTAAGTCCCATTAATTGATCTTTAGAATTTGTCTTCTATTTTTTGATCTCCTATTATGTGCCTGAATTCATAAACTTTTCTATCATTTTTGTTTAATCATGAGTAATTGGCTAAAACTATTCATGTTTTATATATAAAAGAACAAAGGCTTAGAAAGTTTCATGGATTTTCCCAGACACTCATCTACTGTGTAGGACAGCCTAAAGTTAAATCATATTCCCCCACTCAAAATCTTGTCCTCTTTCTCCTGTACTGTTAGTATGATAACATCCATCATTTAGTATTTATTGAGAGTCTATAGCACACTTTTATGCATTGAAATGCATCCAGATCAACTCGTGGGTACATAGGAGGAACAAATCTGCTTCTAAACTGTAATGATTTTGACCAGAATCTCTATCAACACCAGTAAGCAGTCACATTTGTACACATTAGTATCAACACTGACGTCAGAGCGCTGCTTCAGAACCCTAGACTCGGAGTCATTTTCTGTGAGTCAGACAACATAAGAATTGAAATCTCTATGTTCATTCTTGATAAAAGTGCTGAATACAATTTGTGAATACGTGAGTAAACAAATAGAAAAATAGAAAGATGATATGATAGACCATTAGCAGAGCTGCAAGGAATAACTTCTGCAGACAACCAATCATTTTCAATTACTACCCACAGGAAGTACACAGTTTCACCCAAAGATTACTCTCCTTGCTAGCTGGAAGTACCAACAAGTAAAATCTAATAAAGGGCTGCAAGTTCTAGAGTTCAACAGGATTGTGGATGTCATCTAGACAGTTGTTCATGTACAGAGAAACTGCATGTTTGGGTGAGTATGTAGAAAAAGAACACTAGAAAACTTAGGTATGAAAGCAGAATAATATGCACTCCTAAGACCTATTTTGAGAAATAAAGTACTATTTGTAAAAGATGTAACCCTTTATTAGCACAAAGCTTTATATGGTTCAATGAAGGCAGAATGACACTGACAAAGCCACTAATAATCAGGCCTCAGAAAAAATATATTAAGATGTGGATTGGGCCTAAGACCTAGAAAAGTGGATATCAGACATTTAAACAGTGCTAAAACAAATACTAAAAATCAAGTCATGAACTGATGTCATGAGTCAAATGTAAATATCTATTTCAAAAGTCACATAAAATACCAGCAAGGAAAGTATGTTTGACGATGGTCCTTTACTGTCTTTCCATAGACACTGATTCTTCATTCATATCCTACACTTATGACTTGGACTAAATTTTATTTTAACAAAAAATATTAATTATTCCTTTCTAGTCATCATCCTTTTAAAACTGAAATTTTGATTCAAAATTGAAATCTCACATGTTAGAAAATCATGGAGAACAGCCTATAGGTTTTCTATCTTCCTTTTAAGTTGCTTAGTAAGTTAAGGAAGTAATATTTAATTGGCTAACAGCTTAGCATTTTGGAGAAGAGTCTCATGGATTATTGAATTATAGAACATCATTCATTACTATCAAAAACAGGGAAGGTATGTGTGCATGTGTGTGTGTGAGGGTTATTGCCTTTTACATCCCCAGTGGAGAAAAAGAGATTCCAGGAGTGTTGGGGATCACGTTTCCTTTAACACTTCAGTGGGAATTATCAAAACATTTTGGTTAAAAGTCAGAAAATTCAGTACAATTCAAATAAATTACGAAGTGGTTAAGTTTTATAAATTAATTTGTATATTTAATATAATTATAAATGTTAAATATCACCAGTGATATTTTTGTAAAACATGACAGAAACCGGTATAAGGTTAATTTATAAAAGCAAACAGAGAAGAACAGGTTAGAATATATGAAAAGAGGAGTAAATAACGTGTAGTAACATAAAATACTGCAATTCATTAAGATTCATTAAAGCAATTGTAATTAAAATTCTAATTAAAGTAATACTAACTTAAAACATGAAAACAACACTGAGATTTCATCTCACTCCACAAAGAATGTCTGCCATTTCAGAATTAGCCAGCAACAAAAGTTGGCGAGGCTGTGAAGAAGAAGGAACCCTTCTCCACTGTTGGTGGGACTGTAGACTCATACAACTCCTGTAGAGATCAGTTTGGAGATTCCTCAGAAAGCTAGGATTGGAGGTCTCATTTGAGCCAGCCATCACTCTGCGAGGTATATACATAAAAGAATTAAAAGTCTCATATCACAGTGACATATGTGCACCCATGTTTATAGCAGCTCAGTTTGTGATTGCTAAATCTTGGAAACAACCCAAATGTCCATCGACCCGAGACTGGATAAGAAAGATGTGGTTCTTCTACAGAATGGAGTATTACTCTGCCATAAAAAATGATAAGTTTGAATCATTCATACCTAAATGGACATACCTTAAGGATATCCTCATAATTGAAATAAATAGGGCACAGAGAGGTAAATATCCCATCTTTTCTTTGGTATGAGAAAATAAAGATGTAAATGAGTCCTAGAATTGTATGTTATATTTTGTGAAACAGAAAATACTCAAAGTAAAATAGGGTGAAGGAGAAAAAATAATGAGATTATAACAAAAAAGAAAGGGAACAAATTTTATGTATATAGGGGGGTGGTAGGGTGGGTAGGGCTATGGGGAAAAAGTGAGAATTAAGTTGTGTCTTATACTGGTACAAATCCCCATTATGGAGTGCAATCATGATGTGTATATGTAATGTACCAATAAAGGTTTCAATTAAAGAGAATGATAAGTTTGAATCATTTATACTTAAATGAACATACCTTGAGGAGATCTTCATAAGTGAAATAAATAGATCACAGATAGGTAAATATCGTATCTTTTCTCTGATATGAGAAAATAAAGATGTAAATGAGTTCTAGAATTATATGTGATATATTGTGAAATAGAAAATACTCAAAGTGAAATAGAGTGAAGGGAGAAAAATAATGAGATTATAACAAAAAAGAAAGGAAACAAAGTTTATCTATATAAGGGGTGGGGTGGTAGGGTGGGTAGGGCTTTGGGAAAAAATGAGAATTAATTTGTGTCATATACTGGTACAAATTCTCATTGTTGAGGGCAGTCATGATGTGTATATGTAATGTACCAATAATTATTTCAATTTAAAATTTTTTTTAAATAAAAAATGATATTATAACTAAATATACTAACTTCTAGACATAAGTACAATCTACATTGTAAACTGGTAAGTCTAAGAATAATACTATACACACTATATTATACAGAGATACTTTGAATATGTGAGTATGAAAACATCTGCAAATGTGTACATATGTATATATATATATATACACATATATACATATAGTTGAAGAAAGCATCAAGTAATATGTAAATTATGCTGGTATCATTTATTAGTATTTTAAAAGGTATGAGCCCAGATAATACCTATAACAGCTATTCTAAAGTGTTCAATTAAAACTACAGAACACTGACAAAAACAATTGTAAAACTAATGGAAGTGCCTTAGTACTTGTGGAACATTGAAAAGCAGGAACTTTTAACATTTGAAATTATAAGTAGGCTCACAAAGTAGAACACTGAGAACTTTGGTGGTTTCAAAACTGCTAAAAAAAAAAAGCCAATGTAAAATATAAAGAACGCAGCCCGAGGAGGCTATGTATAGCAGATATTAAAGCTGTATAAAAAATTCTTGGAAAGAAAACAACTCATACATGTATACAAATACATTATATGCAATTCAAAGCATTGAATGCTCTTAGTAATTAGAAATTAAAGAAAGAAGACTATCATGATGTAGTCTAATCCAAGAAATGCAAATTAAAGCAGCTTATTAAGTTAACTAATTTTCTTTTTCTTCTTCTTTAGCCTCACTACTATTACTGATATTCCTGGTATCTATGTGAGTTTGTAAAAATGATCTAGAGAGGAAAGCAGAAATAGCTTTGAAAACTATAAAAATGTTTCTTTTTCTTCATCCAAATCAAATTTCTTAAAACAGGCATATATTTGGAAATTTGGGTCAAATTTACTTCCTTGGTATATTCTCAAATATACAAAATTTTAATTTTTGAGCTCAGAAGTGTGTGTAGTACCTTTATTTTTCATTTTTAAACTATTAGAAAGTGTCATGATTAATTTTAATTGTGTATAATCCTCAATTTTAAATACATTTCATGATCTATTTCATCACATCTGTATAAGTGGACATTTCTGTTAACTTCAATATTTAAAAATTTCATTACTCAATAGAAAAAGTTTAGAAAAAAACTCTAAAATGTAATAATGGTTATTAGGTAATAAATATAGTCATGAAAATGTAATAAAAACTGCAATGCAATGGAAATAACCTTGGGACACAATGTCCATCCACCAAATTGCACTTCTTGACTTAACTTTTGTGAGAGAGGTTGTCTTTGTCTTATGGTAAGGAGACATTCACTTCATCCTCATTTAATCTTCAGAACTTCCAAGCTTGTCCATGCTCTGTGCCCTCAGTGCCACAGTCACTTTTTCATGTCCCTCTAGGTACCCAGGACATGTTAACTATATGCCTGAATAAAACCTGCTAATGAAAAGACTAAGTAAGATTAACAAGGCCTGTGTGTTCTCTTTCTCCTATCAGGTAGTAATTTTTCTTTGTCTTGTTAGTACCACATCAGCATATGCTAGTGTCAGTCTGTTTGGAGTTAGTACAAATTATTTCCAAAAGATTTGGGATATATTCCACGTAATTCTGTGATGAGAATACATAAAGAATAGTGAAGCAAAGGAGCTAGCAGCATGGACCGTTTCAAGACCTTATTGCTTCGGTGGACAGAATGTTAAAGTTAAACTAGGAAATCAGTATTTCCATCAGATGGTACCTGTCAGGCACGTGGTCATCATTAATAGCAAATTTTAGAACATAAGATCCTGTCTAATATGGCTACTAGAAATAAAATATACTACATATACTCAAACTAGAAAACTGGGTTCAATTTTAACAATAATAATCTGGTATGAGAATGTCTTATATGTAATGGTTAGAAAGTCCGTAGTAATAATATGTAGGTCACAGCTTAGTGGCAGGGATAGATTTTCTTTTCATCTAACTCTTTCCATTCACTAACAATCTATTGGAAGATCGAGGCATGCTCACGTGCTCTCCTTTTGTCTGCTTTGTCTGTGCCCAGCAAGATGCTATCCTGAGCCCTAGGAGGCTCCTCTTTTGCCATCCAAATCCATCTGAACACCTTGGTGTATGGACAGTGCACACAGTTCACCGGGCATCCATCCATCCTTCACTTGTAGCTGTCAACAGAAAAGGTGCCTTGTGGTCACAGACCAAGGCACAAGCCATTCAAGCCAGAGGACAAGTAAGAGATGAGATATTTGTTATTCCTTTCAGTATTAAAGAGAAAGACTTTCATCTTTTCTTTTCTAAAATTATATGTATGTGGCACCGCCCAGGACACTTTGAAAGAAAGTAAAAAAAAAAAAAAACTTAAAATGAAAGAATGCAGAAGTATAAGCATTCATTTTTTTTGAATAGAGTTTACTATTCATAAACTATTTCTTTGGTTACAGATTGGATGATATAAGCCTGGCCTGTCAATTTATGCATCAATGTAATTGTTCCTTTAGAGATAGCAGCTTCACTTAAGGCTGGGAAAAAAAAAAAGAGAGATTTTATTTTTCTACAAACAGACAATGATACTGGGAAAGCTTTTTCCCTTTTTTTCAAAATTCATAATTTTATACATATAGACAAACATACACAAACATGCACACAATTATAGTAATGCTGAGTCTAAATACGTTTGGTGTGCAGCATGGTCTCAAACATAAATGCCTGCCTTTCTCTTCTCTAATTAGTTGGTTGTTTTGCCTTGTTTTGTTTTGTTTTGTAATGTTTTGTTTTGCATTGTTTTGTAATGTTTGAGACAGCGTCTCACTTTTGTAGTTCAGGCTGGCCCTGAGTCCAGTCTTGAACTCCATCATGCCCAGCACTGTGGTATGTGGTACTGATTGCTGATGGGCATGAGTCTCCATGCCCAGCATTGTTGTATGTGGTTACCAGGATGGAGCCCAGGTCCTTGCCCTTGTAAGGCAGGTACCAGAACCACTGAGCTAAAGCCTCAGCCCCTCTAATTAGTTTTAATTAAGGACTTTTTCTTATGCTATCATAATTTTATCTTATACTATCATGATTTTATCATTAAATATTCCACTGGTCTATAAATTGTATAAAGACACTATTTCATTCAACATTGTGTGCTGTACATTGAAATTCTCTGTCTGTGAATCCATGCAAAATGTGAATACTCTACTTGATTTTAAATTTGTTCCTAAAGGGGGCCAGGGATGTGGCTCAGTGGTTCCAGCGCCTGTCTTGCAAGTGCAGGGGCCCGGGTTCGATCCCTGGTTAACCACATATCATACTGGATGTGGAGACTCACGGCCAGCAGCAACCACTACCACAGATCACAGTGCCGGGCATAGTGGCTCATGTCTGTAATCCCAGCACTCAGGAGGCAGAGGCAAGAGGATTGCTGTGATGTGAGTTTGAGGCTGAGCTCAGGGCCAGCCTAAACCACAAAGCAAGACCCTGTCTTATAAAAAAAAAAAAAAAATCAATGTAGACTCAACAGTTTATAAAATCACCATGTATATATTGAGATAGGGCTTCATTTTGTAGTTCAGGCTGGCCCTGAGCTCAGCCTTGAACTCACAGCAATCCTCCTGCCTCGGCCTCACAAGTGCTGGGATTACAGGCGTGAGCCACCATGCCTGGCACTCATTATCTTTGTTTTCCTAGAAGAGTTTCCCCTTATATTTGAGTCCACTTTGATTCTCAAAATAATTCTCAAAGTAAGAGCTTTCATTGGGAATATCATGCATTAGTATTTATGTCAAAAATAGATTTTCAAGTAGCTAACTCATATATACTTAGAGGTATTAAAATATTTTATAAATTAATAATGATAGCTAATAGTTTCTTGAGACTGTACACAGTCTCAAGGTCTATGCTATTTCACAGAATATTTAAAATCCATCTTTTGAGATATCTCTCTCCTTGCTGCAATAGCCCTCATTCGGTAGCAAAGATAAACCAAGTCTGAAAAAGTTAATGGCTAGTGAGCAGCTAACCCAGTTATCTAGCTGTTAACTCACAACTAAATATCAACTAGAACTAGAATTCTAAACATCTTCTCTTTGACTGCTTCATTCCTGCTTTTACATATTCTGGTACATGGTGTAACTCCTATTCTCTGTTTTCAACCTAACAGGTGTCCCTCAACTGCATTTGTCTACATTTATATCTTCTTGGCTGCCTGGAAACAGGAAAGAATTATTTTCGACAAGTCTAAATGACCAGTGTTGGGATCAAAGTTCCCTAGTTGCTTTGATTCTCATCAAAGCAGATATTTGCTTTTTCATTTAACATTTACTGAGGACTCACTATTTAAAAGCATTCTCTACACATAAATAACTTGCAACACTTTCACTGAAGCAGAAATTTTACATCACTTCCACACAGAATATATGAAGAGTGCAGTAGGATTTGATTTGATGGTTGTGACCAATTTTCACATAATTTGTGATTGTTGTTAGTCACTGAAACAAATAAATTTTAATGAAAACTTTTTTAAGTAAAAGTGAGTACATCAGAAATAATAAAGACAATTACCGATGATGGTCCTCAACCAGAAAACTGCACTCTAATACAAGCACTGAATGTTATGTTTAGAGTTAAAAATAAATTCTCCTTGAGTATCATGCAATGGTGTATAAATACAACAGCCACAATTAAGCAATGGATCTTAGAAAAGATCGCACCATCAATAACTCTTACTTATAGTACTGAAACCTATAATTCCAAACAGGTATTTTCACATGGAATATGTAGTTTTTATTGAATTGGTATATCTTTTAATAACTCCTAATAACATTCATCCACTGGGCATCATGGGGAGTCTGTAGCTAATTCCAATAAGATAAAACCTCAAAGATGTCACTTTCCACCTCTGTCATTCTGACATATCAGCTCTGGGCTGTCTGTCTTGAATTCATCTTTTTCTGAACCAAAAGGATAAAGTCAGCAGGCTTTGGCCAATGATAGTTTCTCCTTATTTCTTAGTTATTTCTCCTCCATTCAAAAGAAGTATGATTTCACCCCCTTGGATTCCAAGAGAAGGACACTTTCTGCTAAGTGACTATTAGGAAAGCAGCATGACAGCATTCAGATAGACGCCTATATCCCATTTCTAGGGCTTATCTGTTCTATAAACCTGTGCAAGTTACTTAACCTCTCTGTGCCTTAATTTCCTTCATCTGTAAAGTGGGGATGATAACAGCTTTCTCGGTAGGGAGTGGTGTGGATGGATGTGACAATGTCAGCGAGGCATTCATCACTGTGCCTGGCACATGAGAAGCAGCTCATCAACACTGACTTGGTTCCCTAACAGTCAGCGATGACTAAAATGGTTGCTAACAGCCTTACTGTACTTGTTTCCTCTAAGAATTAGTCAGTCTTGCTATTTTTGACTCTTGGTCCTCAGTTGCTAGTAAACGAGCTATTTTGTTTCACACTAAACCTTCCAAAGAGCCCTTCTTCTGTGATCCTCAGAGGAAGAGAAAGATAATGACTAGACAAAGAAAAGTATCCTGGTAAACCTGGAGGATGTTAAACTAAGTACAACATTCCCACGTGGAGGCACAAACACTGCATGCTTCTGCCCCTCCAAGGAGAGAGAAGAATGGTGTTGCAGAGACTGGAAGAAGGCCAAAATGAGAAGCTGCTCTTCAGTGGGTATATTTAGTTATGCAAGATAGAATTGTGTAAGTGTACAATTTAATGCTTAATTATACTATATGATACAACTAGATATCCAGAAAATCTCATCATGTATTTTTATATAAGCAGTGAAGGAAAGAAGGAAGAAAGGAAGGAAGGAAAGAATAAAAGAAAGAAGGAAGGAAAGATCCTGTGTTGAGATGAAGAGTATCTTAATTACATTTTTTTACTGCTGAGTCAAAAATATCTGATACCTAATGTTAAAGGAAGAAAGGGTTGTTTCAGCTCACAGTCTGTGGAGATTTCAGTTCGTAGGCCCCTGGCTCCAAGCCCAATGGCAAGGCAGAGGGACACTGCAGAGGAGAAACAGTGCATAGTGCCGCAGAGCAGCAAGCAGCAGTGGCAGTAGCAGTAAGCCTCCTTTCGGTCTCTTATACTCCATACAGGTGGCCTGCCAGATCTCCCTTACCCGAGCTGAGGCACCAATCTCAGCACTGCACCCTTAATCACAATATCATAGCCTTAATCCCAGCATCATACAACCTACATCCAGCCAGCTCCAGATGCCCCACTCATAACCACATGAGGCTTTGGGGGACATGAACATACAAGTAATAACAAAGAGAGTAGGTTAATTGTGGAAATATGTGCTCCACTATTTTCCTATTGTTATTACTAATTCCAAAAAATGGAGACTTAATGATATTTTCGAAGTTACACTAGACTGAAAAGTTATCTGACATTTTGAGTCATGTTCTTCCAATTTGTCAGCTGCTGTCTGTTAGAGAAACTTTATGGCCTGAAGCAGTTGGGGCACACAGTAATTCACAAGTATGACTCACAGGAACACCCATTTTATACAATACCAGGATTAGGCATTTAAACTCCCAAGCTATAAAATACAAGAATAAGCAATCCCATAGAATGAAGATTATTAAAAGGCCATGACCTCAGCTATTTCAAAGCTGTCTTATCTAGCAGGATAATATCCTCATCTTTCCCCCAAACATTTATTTCTCAGATTAGGTGAAGGAAGGTAAATTGGTGTATGAATGTGGAAAAACAAATTTGTGGTCCTCCTAACAGAGAGTAGAGAGTAGTGAATGGCTTTTATGAAAATGAAGTAGAGGGTAGCAAGAATATTAGGTCATAGGAAATAGAAATGCACAGTGGGATGATTACAAGTTTGTCTCATGCATTCTGTCATTTCTAATAATGAGGAAAGTGTCCATAAGCATATTTGCTCAGGAATTGGTCTGGAGGTCAGTCATGGAGTATCTTCACTTTCCTTAAAAAATAAAACGAAAGCAGCTACATTCTTCAAATAAGACACCGTGGGATTAAACACATAAAAAGAGACAAGGAAGTTACAGAGTTTTTCTGTGGGGATGTTTGTTTGCGGGGGAAGTTACAGGTTTTTAAATGACCAGTGAAGACAGTTTTGCAAAGTTTATTTCTGTAGCCTTATAAGGCTATAAACATTTCTAAATAAATTTGAAGACTCTTAAACCCATTCCTGTATCCATTGATTGATGTCTTCAAAATTTTATACTACAAATAGTTCTTCTAGTTTTGAAATATTGTGCAATGTATTTCTTCACATGATGTGGTTACTTTACTTGATATTAATTTGTAAGATATTTGAAAATATATGTCCATAAATAAAAGAATTTTTAATCTAAAAGATGTTAAACAAAATCTTTGGAAATATAGCATCAGCACAGTTGATATGTTTAAAATAGATATGTACATTTCAGTACCTATCAAACACTTAATAAAAGATGACTCCTCAAGGCAATCTGCAAACTAAGGTTTCATCTATATGTATGTTGGTGTAAATCAGGAAGCTTCAGTTCACCGTTTTTCTAAACAAGTGTGCCATAATGTTTCCCAGCTCTGTTTTGTGAGGGTATCGTAAATCTACCATCGCACACTGTCCCCGCAGAATGCAGTCACACAGTCACAGGCTCAAGTACATGAAGGTATAGTGAACCTAACAGACAGTGAGTCTGTCTTTGAGCCAGAAATCTCCGTCACCTGTGGGGCATATTTCCTTTTAATAAAATCTGAATAGAAATGCACCCATCACCTTAAAAGTTACTTCTTTATTATTTTACTTTATTGAAAACCACCTTTCCTGTTAGCCTAGACACATGAAACAGGAATGGACATTCCTTTTCAAGTATACGCATACCGTGGCTACTAAATTAGCCAGCATGCACTTTAGTGAAGGGAATGCAAACCTAGATTCAGATGGCATAAAACATTTTTCTCATTTTACCATTGCTGTTATTTAATTTGTTTTGACCTAAACCTGCTAACATTACCCAAGTGAAATGAACAACCAAAATTCATAGTTTATGATTTATTTCTAATAAGGAAAAAGACCACTTAACAAAGTAAATATGTATAAAATATTTAATTTTCATTCTTCAGACTTAAAAGGGCATGTTAAAATCAAGGCAAAAAATGGCAAACCTTTCCCTTTTCTGGAATTATACTTTATAGTGTTGTATTTATTAAATGCATTCACAGGCTCCCTTAGGATGTGAAATGTATGGAAATATATGTGCATTACTAAAGAAAGAACTAAATTTATTCTTTCCCCACATCATGCTCTTCTTTGCAGTAGAGGTTTTTAATTCAATACAGAGCTAGAATGAGATGGAGCCAATTTCCTGGTCTATATGTGTGACAAATGCTGAAAGTGGCACAAGATTAACAAATTAGTTGAAGTATAGATCTTAAAAGATTTTTTTCTGTCTCTAAATCAGAATTCAGACTTTATTTGAAATGAAGCCTTCTTTAGAATTGAATAAAAAATAAGGATCTTTTATTTCTCTTTATTTAAGATGAAAAAAACGAGATGTACAACTTCATACTAAAGACTATTTAAAGTAAAATTTTTTTATCCATAGGAAAGTTTACAAAGATTATATATTTGGAATATAGTTATTACATTTATTATTCAGTGTGTTGGCTCAAGCTGAAAAAAATCTTTCAAAATAAATAGTTGTTCTCAAAGTAAAAGCACAGAATGAAAAGAGGGAGTAAAATTTATTTAATTCTGTATTTTATAGGTAAAATATGTTTAAAAGGTAAGGTCATAAGTACATATACTTGCTTTCCTAATAACATTTATTAGCTTGCTTTTAAGTAGAACCTATCAGGCTTTGCTCTTTTACCTAACCTTAGACTCATGTGTCTGATATAATCCAGATATCTAACAGCAAACAATAAAAACATCTGTGACAATAAAAGCATGGAACAGTTGTGGAATTGTTTAATTTGGGAGAAAATGGCTATGTTTAATCACATGCGCATGAATTTATTTCTCCTCCTTGTCTAGAAAACTTATATTTTGCAAGTGGTACCCTTGTTTTTTCTAAGGAATTAAATTACAATACAAAAGAGTGTTAGGAAAGAAATTCTGAAATACACGTTTTGGCATGGGTTCACTCATTCAGCTTCAAGCCCTTGTCATGGTCCACCTGTTTTCCTTGGGCTGAAATTATATAAAAATGACATCAGTTTGAAGCTAGCCCAGTCTTCCTTGTTGCATCCAAACATGATAACGTGCTTAAAATTCAAGAAGAACCCTGTGCAGGTTGTACTTCTCAGTCACCCGATCTCCTTCCACATATCTGTTCATGTTGACAGACTATGTCATAATACATCAACAGAAAGATCAGCGCACAAGAACAAAATTTCATCATCTGACAGCAAGAGGGAAACTGATTTCCAGTATTAAATTAGTAAAAATACACCATTACCTCATTTCCAATAAGTCTGCTATCTTTAAAACTAAGGTGTCCACTGTCATCACAAATGTATGCTAAGGCAGCAAGAGCTTGTTTATGTTTTTAATGTCACCCTTTGACTGACAGTCTATTTTCATTTCCTCTTTTATATGTTATTTTATTTTTTTATACCCTGGAAGTCAGTTAGACAATTTTTTAAAACAATAATTTCTTAATGAGACATGTAAAAATATATCTCCCGAATTTGGGATGAGAATCTTTTCTACATCAATCATCAGCAGAAATCTACTGGCCATTGAAATGCGAAGGAGCATCTAAGCTTCTGTGGAAAGTGAAGTACATTTTCATATCACACCTTTCTCTTCATTTGGATTTCAGCAGAAATTTCACAATGCCCTGTAATACATAATGTCTTTTGCAGCCCAGGGCATCATCTGCCACTTAGGTTCTAATTTTGCCCCCGTTGGAACACTCTTCAACCTATGCACTTCTCTTTTGTCTATTAGCCTTGAGTTGTGCTATTCCCAAATATTGACATCATCTACTTTTATCAGCATTAACTGCTCCGCAGCTTCCCAGGCTCATGCTCAGCTCTATTTCTTCCTATTGATTATCTTCCTCACTCCAGCAGGTAGCTAGCCAGCGAGGCTGTCCTGAGAAATAGCTTCCAATGACTTTATACGCACAATTTACACGGAATTGTTTAAAGAAGATATTAGCCTCAATACAAATCAGTGAACCTCATTTAGTCAATACTGCACAATTCCGCTGTTGGCACCCTGTCGCATGTTAGTCTTTACAGTCAGCTGCTGTACCCAATCTGCACATTAGCTGGAGGATTTCGTTTCATATTAAAATGAGGCTGGGTTTTCTGGGCTTTTGCTTTTCTTTTTGAAATCTTTTCAGTGTACTTTTTACATCACCTCGCTGAGCCATGTGATAGTAATATATTTTGAAATATAAAAACCTGAGATTAAATGTTTGATTTTTGACAGTGTCCTTAAATATAATAAATTCAAAAGGAAATACTGTTAAGTTAAAATGGAGTGTTTTTCATTAAGTCCAATCAAATGGTAGACAACAAAGGATCTTTTATTTGAGAATATGAAGTGAAAATGAAAACCAGAAAACCTTTACTAAGAAAAGGTCCAGCTAAATTATGTTGGAAGGAGGTCTCCAGATTGAGCTTGGGTGTTTCTTTTGCTAAAAGTGAATTAAACTAAGATATGCTATGAAGAAATATTTTACAAAGAAGCAAAACTTAATGCTTTTTGGAGATGAAAATATGGCCTAAGAACAGTTGACTTTGAAAATAATTTTAAAGAAAGATCACATATGAAAAACATTGCCACAGCATGTGATCTTTTCTTATAATCATAACAGGGAAATGTTTGGGGTAAAGTAACGCTAGCCCCTTCTTTCCTTCTCTTCTATTGCAGTACTATAAAATTCTAGGAGTGTTTACGTTTCAGGATCACCCCTCCCTAAACTACTGGTTTATGATAGCTAATGAGATGATATCCAATGCTGAAAACAGGAAAATTTAAATGAAAATCAAAATGTGAAATGCAATATAATGAAATAACTAAACATCATAATACTATCTTGAATGTTTGTGCAAATATTGCAAAATAAACTGCAATACATTAAAATTCTTCATTGATTGTGTAATAGCTAAGTGAAAGTTTATGTATAAAAGCCTGTACTGTCAAATGCAATCTTTATGTCTATCATATTATCCTAAATTTTTACTTGAAAACATCACTAACATCTTAGAGTACATTCATCAAAATGGCCCTTAAATGCTTACACCCTTCTTTGTAAATTCAAATAGGTAAGAAGAACAGTTTTTGATCAAAATAGTGTATTTGTCATAAATACATCTTAGAGCATTAGTATCTGAGTTGCTGGAAGACTTGGGAGATATGAACAGTAGAAAACACAATAATTTAGGTTGAAGAAACAGTTGAGGGTATTCTATCTCACCTTGTAATTGAAAAGGAGAGTTGATGAAATAACCATTTGAATAGAGTGATAGTAAATAACAACAGTATTTTCAAATTAAAAGAGGAGAGCTATTAAAATAAAATTACATAACAAATTATTTTATAAGCTTCAAGACTTTTTCTCCCTTTGACTATAAAAAGTTAAAGGTGATTTCTGTTTGACCTTTACTATCTTTCCCTTCCTCTTTAAATATCACTACTTGGAAGCTGGAGTTCTGCAGCTCAGGTAGAAAAACATGCTAAACATGGCCAGTCTATTCTGACCGTACATCTTCTCACACATTTATTGCGAACTGACACTCATATAACAGCCTCTTTTTATCACAAAGATTCAACAAAGAACAATTCAGGTACCAAGGAAAACTCATACCCCAGGAAAGAGAAATGCTATACCTGCATATTCCGGCTGAATAAATGCAGGCATGGCAAAGATAATTGTGATGTTTATATGTGACAGCATTTTAACATTAAAGGAAGTTAATAACCTAAATATGAGAGTACTTAGGTGTAATTTCATATATAGTTCTGTGTATAAAGACAGTCAGTGGAATGCACAAATACAGATTCCAGTCACACTAAATGTATAAACTATGGGTTTTATTCATTTTAAAATGTTCTTTAAAATGTACTTATATGTATTAAATAATCTCTGCCAACTAAATATTTAAAAATCCCATGACAATACATTTATAATGCAATATCTTACATTAAAATTATATAATTTACACTCTCACTTGAAATAGAATGTTTCTATGTGAAGAAATTATAGATGTAAATAATAAATACAAATTAAGATGGGTTTTTCAAAACTAACAACAATGAAAGTCAAATATTTCAGATAGGTAAAGGTACTAAAATATTTACTGAAAGACTTTCTCAGTAAGCAGTAACATTTTAAATCTAATTGAATGTTAGTTTCAAATTATATCAAAACAGAATTTTTAGGAATTGAAGCTTCATTGTAACTTTTAAAAGAAACTAGTTTTTATAGTTTTGTTGTGATTAAATATAATGGAAAATAATTTGTTTTCTTAAGACACATCCAAAAAGGAAAACCATGTTCTTAATCTACAATTGTTATAAGCCTTATGAATGTTCATGTTTACTGTATCTTTTATATTAAAGATTAATCTAAAAGATCTCTCATGATCTATTGCATAGATTACCAAGATAATGCAAAACTCTATGTAACTTCACTGTTTCAGTTGGAGAAGTAAAATTCTACCAGAAATCCAAAAATTTCAAGCACATATCTCCCATAAATATTCTGATGAATATAATGTACTCAGAAAGAATAGTTTACAGTAAATTTAACTTTAAAGGAAATAATACCAAGTTCTGTGAGATATTATCCTTTTTAGGAGTATGAAGCTAATCTAAACACACATGTGCATGCACACACACCATTTTGTTGAGACATTTTACTTTTATTGCTAAACTGAAAATGAACACAGTAAGTTACTTTATCATGCATATCATTTTGTAGCTTTTAAATTGTATAAGCATTTTAATCACAATTTCGCATATTCTGCAATGTATTTATTATTGTTATTTTTATAAAGTAGAAATATTTTAGAATATCATCGTGTACATATCTACCCAAACCCTTAAGATGATGTTATTTAGCTCAGAATATGAGCTAAACTAAATAGTTATATAAGAACTATTTTATGTGCTATCTCTGTATTTATGGATAAATATACATATGCAGAGAACAATAAGGAAATAATTTTAAACATAGAGTAGTGTTATACCTCTCATCACCTGTAGAAAATATAAATACATTATATGTGCATATATATATTTTGTGATTCAAAGTAAAGTGGGGTGTGTATGTGTGTGTGTGTGTGTGTGTGTGTGAGTGTGTGTGTGAATATGTGTGTGGAGAGAGTGAGAGAGAGAGACAGATGAGGAAAAGAACTGGTTGCTTTCCAAGGAGCATTAGGGGTCAAATATTAACTTGTTTCTAAGTTAATATGTGCTCTGATACAGAGAAATGTCATTGATAATTTTATACCCTCCTCTGTCTCTCTCACTTTTTTTCAACTCGTACATTGTCTGCAGAACCACTAATGAGAAAGTCAACATTTGAGATGAAAGGAAAACATGAGTACATGGATACCTAAAATTAGGCACTTTGGTTAAAAATGCTGAACTAAAATTTAAATCTATTTGAGTTTTCTTTCTGGAACTATGAACTAACCTGTCTATAAAATTAAGCATAAATATTACAGTGTATTTTGAATAGTTTTATTACAATTTTTCCAAGGAAGATTTATACCTTGTAGCATTACAAAATATTCTCAAAGCTTGTATCAAATATCATGAGGTAAATCTGAAAATGTCATCTTTGCTGCTACATAAGTTCTTTGTCATTTGATTAAATATAGCTGGAAATTTTCTAATTAAAATTGTATATATATCCACCGGGTGTTTGAATTTGCCATATTTTCAATACCCTAGGACTGGAAAGAAAATAACATAGTCTTATAGATAAAAAATTTTACATAACTACCTAATAGTTAATATCTGGACCACTTGTAATACTCCATATTTCAGAAAATATACTTTCACTCATACCAGTGCTACCACTTCCTACTGCAGTTACCACATCCCTCCCACAGAAAAGAGTACCTTCTAGCATGACTTAGATACTTGCTGCCTGGATTCCTGAAACCTTTCATTTAAAACACACATCCACGTGTATAAGAGAAAGCCTACTTAGAATGAGAGGAAATTAGTACTGTTTATCCCCAGGTGCTGGAAAAGCAGCAGACAAAATTTATCTGTATGTCTCAAGTAGACACGCTCATTTTCTAATTCCTTATTAATGAGGAGAAGACTATACTGTAACCGGCCTCCCTCCACAATGGTAAACTGATGATTCAACAGAATCACAGCAAGATCTGAAGGCAGAAGGGAGATTAGATGGAGGAATGCCTTTTTCTGGGCTCCACAAAGGGCTGAGGGCCTAATTATTTTTAAGTATAATCCAGCAAACCTGTTCTCATGCTTAACCGCACTGAGTGACACTATTTGTGATACCCAGTGTGCTGAAACTGAGCAGGTTGCTGTCAGTTTAAAAATGACTATAATAAAAGTGACCATGAAGATGGATCTTGTGATTTTGCGTTTCTAATCAGTCATCTGTGAAGAACACTTTTGCTTTGATTCAGCAGACTGGTGACAGCCATGATTGATAGTGCACGAGGATGAAAAAAGGTTATTAACTGTCTTCCTATTAAGCTCAATGTATTACCCCTCTAGGTGCGTCTCATACTTTAAGTTAAAGTACTTACTCAGGTAAGGTCAAGAATGAACTCTATGGAGATGGTATTCATCCTTCTGTAATGAGCAAGGCATTCTTGCATTGATTTTTTTTTAAATGTAGCCTTTAAACTACATTTAATTTCACTGACCTATTCTTTAGCTAAAAAGAAGAAATTTCCTCCTTCGAACAGCATACACGTTGACCACACGAAACATATAAAAATAGCATTAGAATGCAAAGATTTGAATGTAGAGCTAACTAGCAAGTTACGCTGTGGCAAGTAGGTGAATCTGTATTTAAACCCGGGGCCAGATTTGTAGTCTGTAAGGATATTCTAAAAATGAATTTATGACTAAAAGTAACATTTGTATTACACATGCAAAATTGTTTTGATTTTTAATCACCTATAAATGGCAAGTTTTATACTAAAATTTTAATAGCCTTGCTGAAAAGTTCAAAGGAGTTATTAAAATACCTAGATAGTTGTTTGGCTATAAAAGTATTAATTTGTTAACTTCATCCATTTTAATTTGTTAATTAGAAATACTATATACAGATAAACATTTAATGGCAATATGCTTCTTCTTGACTAGAGTACAAGTTAGGTACATGGATAATCTTGCAAAGTTATCCTATTTCCTGAGTACATTTATTCTTTCAAAAGCCAAATGCATAGAAAATGTTGAAAAATTGCTATGAATTCTTTTTAGAAACATTTCAACTGTACAGGCTCAGTTCTAGGAGACAACAGATTAACTGTAAAGATTTTGATTTAAAATGAAAATGTTATGTTTCTTCATGTTCTGAATGTGTCAAATGTAATATGAATTAGCCAAAGATGCCTAAGAATCTCAATAACTTGCAATGAGATGGCCACTGACACTATATCTAAATTTCAGCCCTGTGTTCTTCAAGTTTCTTCATGGAGCAGCTATGCACAGTGGCACAAGATAAGAAAAAGGTACAAGAATGTTGTTAGAAGGTCAACACAGGGAAAATCTTATGATGTCCAAAAGTGGTCTCTAGCATACCACGATCTGTTTCTCCAATGTCATTTATGATGTTTTTGGTTTGAATGAATGACACTATGAAAATATAATGTTTTAACATTGGGATCCATCAACAATGGAATACAGAGAAAGCAAGAAAATGAAATTCAAAATTTTGTTGAATTTCTCTTTTCAGCCTCAAAAATTGGCTATCCTAACTCTGCTTAATATGATGATTGCTGTTTTAGGAAGCCTTTCCAGTTCTCTGATATTTTATGTATGCCAAGTATAATTTAAATATACATTGAAAGCCTCTTCATAAAAAATTGTTGGACCAATATAAAAATGTTTATTTAATGAATAGTGTTTATGTGGAGTGGACTTAAGTGTCAATTTTGGAATTCATAAAAGTTTTGCTCAATAAGATGCATTAATGTCATTATTAAATGATTTCTCTCTTTGTTCTATCCGATTTCAGCATGCAACCTCCTGTTATGAAATTTAGTAATCTATGGTGAGGTAAGATATCAATGGGGAAATATGATCAGTGATAGCATTCTACATTCACGTGCAAATATTTGTCAAAGTTTTCATGATAAAATTTTAAGGCAATAAGAAATAATATGTTGTGTCTTTCTCAAATTATGACTTTTGATGTCAGCAAACAGCGATGCAGTTCCAGTCCATGTAGTGGTAATTAACACAGTGCTCTGAAGTGTTAATGAAGTTTCTTTTTCCTCTTTGTGCCTAATTCAGAGTTTCGTAAGGAATGTGAGGAAATGCAAAGGGCCAGGTAGGCCTGAGAGAAAACACACGTTTTCTAGTTGCCTCCCTTTCTCCTCTCTATGGAATCAAGAACTAGAAGGAACATCATCCACCACACACAATTTATGAAAGAACGAGGGAAGACACTTACAGGTAACACTGAGGTCACTTGCAAAAATCAGTCAGCATAAAGTCGCTGTATATTTGTAGAATATACCACTGGCAAATAGTATAGTTTTAAAATACTGTATCTCTAAAACTCTGGAAAAGAATGGGACGTGAATGTTGTGTAAGCAAAGGACAGAACTGGCAAAGAAACCCTACACTTCTGGCTCTGTCTCTATTGAGATGTGGTTTCACAGAGGGGAAGGAGCGCTGGGACAGAAGGCATCTTTAGTTTTAGGACTTGGATTCCTTTTAACTGGAAAGTCGTACGCAGTGTTTCCAGTTATATGCGTCCCTCGTTCTCCTCTTCCTCGTCCTCTTCCTCCTTCAGAACCTGCAGTGCACACAGGCGCTGAGCGGTGCCCTCAGGCGACACCAGACGCGCAGGCCGGCGGCTGCGGTCCACTCCCAGGCCGCTACCTGAGCCCAGCGGCCACCGCGCCCCTCCGCCCAGCCCACTCCTGCCCGCAGTGCTGCTGCTGTCACGCCCGCGGTGATTTGATAGGCTTGTCGGGTTGCCATGGTGTTGACTTCTTGCCTCCGAGGAGCTGCCCAATGACTGCAGGTCTGGGATTAAAGCGGGAAGAGGAGGTTGCGGCCACAGCGAATTTCAGCGGCAGCTGCAGCAGCCAGAAAGAAGCGAAGGGACGAGGTCTTTAGCCCGTGCTCTCTGTTTCCGAGCTGGGGCTGCTGCGGGGAGCACAGGAGAGCGCGGACGGTGGACGCGGGGACCTGCGGGCCAGGAGACCCAGGCGGAGGGTCACGGGCTGCACGACAGTGATTCACAAGCACTTTGCGCGCGTCAGGGGGGGAAATCGTTTAGAATTCGTTATTGTCCCCAAGGAACGTCCCGGGCCGAGAGCGGGGAGCGGGAGCACGGAGGGGTGAAGGCCGGAGGGGCCGGCGCGTCCTGCCGCTCCGAGCCCTGCGTCTGGGCGGCGAAGACACGCCCTGCGGAGAACTTTCGGCCCAGGATCCGAACTTACTCTAGGCGAGCGGAGCAAGTGCGATTAGACGGCTCCCGGCTCCCGGCTCAGGGCTCTCGGCTCCCGAGCTAAGGGCCAGAGCCGCCCGGAGGTGGCGAAGCCCGATCGTGCGTGCGCGACGCACCGGGCCAGACGGGCGCTGAGAACGGGGAACAGAGAGGGGGAGACAGCGCCTCTGTCACACGTTAGTAGGTAGGTGAGGGCTCCGCCAGGAGGAGAACGGAAAGTGGGGCCGTGAAAAGCCCAGAATAAAACCCTGGGGACTCACCTCGCAGTCCTCCCTCGCGCCCCGCTCGGGGGAGGAGCAGGGGCAGGAGGAGGAGGAGGGAGAGCGCGTCGAGGGTGATGCAGCTCCCAGAAAGTGGGGGAACCAGAGGTGCCAGGGAAAGGGACCCCGCGACCCAAGGTGGGAGGGGGCACAGGGAGGGCGGAGGCACCGGACTCGCCAGACGCTGACCGGCTCAGTGATTCCGGCACTGGGCAGAGCGCGCAGGACAGACAGACAGACAGAAGTCTGTGCACCGACAGAGGGAAAGGTGTGCGCCGCCGGGTGGACGTGAGAAGACGCCGCGGGTGCCGGACCGAGCCGCCCGAGGGGCCCAGGGCAGTGTGGGCCGCCCAGGTGTCGCCGCCGGCCCACCAGTCACAAAGCAAGCGCTCCTCGCTCCTCCCGGCCTCGTCCATTGATTTTCTGTAACAAATCCACGCTCCACCCGTGCCAGCCACACTTCCTCCTGCCGCAGCGAGCGCCACACGCCCGGACGGCCGCGGGCTCCGGGCAGCAATATTCGCGTCTCCCGATCAATAGTTTCCCTTCACTTTAGGATTGGGGACACTGGTCCTCGCGTCTCCCGAGGACTTGGGAGTCACCTTTCAGGACAAGTAGAAGACAGGTCCAGACGCAACTTTGGGAACCGAGGAGGGCTCACTCCACTTCATTTGCATATTAATTTTGCTAATCAGAAGTTACTCAGTTTGGAAAAAAATACCGGCGAAGAAATCAACTTTTTTTTTCCATCTACAGAGAAATTAATATTAGTCGTGCAGGCACACCTACTACTCCCCTTGAGTTGTCTTTAAAAATATCCCTTTCAAAATAAAGGAAGTATTTATATTAAAGTAGCCCCCCTTCAAATGCCATTTCTGCTCCGGGTTCTTCCATACATGTCAAAAGGTTGTTGAATTATTCATTATTGTAATTACTATCATCATTGTCATTATCCCCTTCCATGTGGAAATAATTTTATTATCGTAATTTGATATCTGAAGAATTTCCTGTTCGTCGTTTGATAATCATTTTTTTCTGCTGAAAAGAAAAGTTTTGTTTATAAATGAGATAGAGAAAATGTTTTAAATGCTTTGATGTTTGCTATAGATTTCCGTTTATCTAATCGATCGGAATGCCAATAAAATCGATTAAAGGTTTAGTGTTTTACAAACAACCATTTTGTGCTTTTTGATTTTATGTTCAGAATGATTTTAATAAAGCCAATGTTTTCCTTGCACATTTTTCCTTTTGAAAACTTAAACCTTCATTGTTTTTCCTGCTATCACTAGAAGTTGCTACTTAAACTTCTCCTAATAAGAAAATTCGCTAAAAATATAAGTAATGGCTGAACTGGTTCAAATTTCATTCTCTTGTTGCTCGAGGTATTTAAATAAAACCCTTTAAAATCTTGGTGAATTATATGCGATCATTCGGTGATTGTGGAATATTAAATTAAACTTAGATAAATCCACATTGAAGGAGGCAGTACCCAATCCTGAATTTATTTCCAATTTTCTCAGCAGCATCACCGTGCTTCTCTCTTTGCAATGACAATATACCAAATCTGGTCATTTTGAAAACATTTTCCATATGCTTTAAGAGGGGACTGATAGACAAAGAAGATGAGGCGATGATCTTTTTGCTCTAAGGTATATTTTCTTTAACCTTTTTTTCTCTTAGATTTTCACTGGCAATAATTTTAAAGCAAAAGTTTGAAAATCATTTTATGTATTATATTTGCTTTCATCTTTTTCCCTTCTACCTTATGATTCATTCCTGAAATGGAGTTTTGGTTATAATTTAATGTAAACTTGTCATTTATGTACCTTGACAAACGCATTGCCTTTCAAATTTTTTATTAACTTAGTTTCTGCTAGTTGTCTTTGGTAATGAAAGGTGTTTAATTATACATTTTGTAACTTACGTCAGAGAGGTTATATATTTATTATAGTACTTAACAGTGCTTCTTATGTCTGATATTTAGGAGCATTACATACAATGGTGGTAGCTTTAATTCAGCTAGAAATAACCTGCACATTTGTCTTGGAACTGTGGATGTTTGTATGGATTCAATGTCCTGTTTTAAAATGAATGTATTTGTTGGGTAACGTTTAGTGTATCGCCTGTGCAGCCTTTTATGGACTACATGGGGATGCTTTTAGATTTTAAAAGATCACAACTTTATCACCCCTTCAGTGAAATCAGTTATTTCTTTCTGTCTTTCTTCTATTGGTCTATCCTTTCCCATCTAGATAGTCTCCTGGAACTCTTCCCTAGACAGAATGTAACATTTTCATTGGCTACTCTTTCAGGAGAGACCCATGTGTAACGGAGGAGATGTGCTTCTGATCTGGGGTTTGGGTGCTGTGACTGTGAGGTATGAGGGGAGGACTGTGCTGAGGGTTCCTCCTTAATATACATAGAAGCTGCAGAAGTGCTGGAGAAGTTAGTGAGCTGCTATTGTTCTGGGAGAGTCTGCCTGATTTTGTTTATAAACACTGGGCGGTTTGCCCTGAGGGAAAAGAGGTCACAGCACTGTCTGAGCTCTGACCTTGCAAAGGCCAGAGGGCGGCTGATTTTCTTTATCTCTTCTTTCCCTTTTCTTCTCCCTTAATTCTTCCCCTTTAAACCCCTCTCTTCTTCACCATCCCTTTCTTTACCTGAGTCTAACCTGCCGTAATGAACCTCACTTTTAGAAAAAATGAAAAGAAAAAAAAAAGAAAAAGAAAAAGATAAAAACAGAGGCCAGAACCTGGGAGGTGGGGGCTAAAACTAATTAACTCAGAAGAAAAATCTGAAACTGGACTTTAGTAAGAGGAACATATACGTGAATGAGAAGGACGGAGACCATGGAGCAGGAGGGTGTATTTTGATGATAAAGGAAAGAAGACCATAAAGCAAATAAGAGTCAGGCTGGAAGAATGCAGGGAATCAGGGAGGAATTAACTGCCCACAAATACTACACATACACGTGCACACTTAAAATACCTCTCTCTTTTGAATTTCATTCCCTTCAGCTCCCTTGCACCATCAAAGAGAAATGGCCACTCTTAATTTTTAGTCAGATTTGAAACCACCTCTTTGTTAGTTTTCAAGCAAATCCACTTTATTCATAATAATGAGATTTGGAACCCACCATTGCACATACATATATTGCTCTCTCTTGAATTATTTCACTATGAATATAATGCGTTTGTGACACCTTCTCAAACAAGCCCTGCACTTTCCCATTTACTGTCCAGTTCACATTTCTCTCTGTCTCTCTCTTCTCTCTCTTCTCTCTCTCTCTCTCTCTCTCTCTCTCTCTCACACACACACACACACATACACACACACTGTTAAAATGACAGTCCATATCAACTTTAAATGTGTTTTGGAAAGAGTTTCTGAGTTAAACAAAAATGTTAGTCGACACACTCTATCGTTAAATAGCCCCCGGGTGGATAAGACCCAACAAAAATAGGAGAGGGAGAGGGAGCCCAGGATCTGAAAGTGTCCAGGGGTGATACAAAAGGTTCCTAACGTTGAAATCTTGTAAAACCTCGTTTCAAACTGAGCTCATCTATAGACCCCGGAAACGCGGTCAAAAGACTGAGAACCCTTTTCCCTTGGGCTGGAGTTGGCCTTGACCTGGAGGGATGAGGGGGAGAAGAGGTAGGGTATCTATTAGTGAACTTATAGGGGCAGGGCAGAGGTAAAGGAGAACAGGTAGACAGTTAAAGTCTCATTCAACCAATTGTAAAGTCCAGTCTCCTCCGATGGATTTGGGGAGTAAAATGCGAAGAAGAAAAACTCTAGAGAGAAGTGGAAATTACCTTTTGTCTCATTGTTAAGGACTCCTTGCCTGCAGCACTCCACACCTAACTACCTGGCGTCTCTGTTTGGGTCTCCACCCAGCTGGCACTTAATGTCTGTGTCCAAGTGCCCCAGAGTGGGCTTAACTCTGTTGGTCTTCCTCTGCAAAGTGTGGACGGACCGGATCTAGAGAAAGTTCTCCTAGAAGCAGGGAACCTTCTCCTTGTTTCACTTTGAAATCAAAAAGTAGCCATCGATCCGGGGAGGCTGTGGCAGGTTTGCGGAGTGTAGGGATAGCTGAAAAGAGGTGAGGTGGGAGTCAGGGTCAGAGGTGAACGGCACGGGGTCCGCAGAGACTAGCGAGGACCAGCTGGGTTTCCTGGAGCGAGGGACCGAGAAAGACAGCGGGGTGGGGGCGGCTCAGCCTGGTCTAGCCCGTGGATCGCGGCCGCGCCCGAAGCAGCCCGCGGGGCGGACTGGGGCTCATCGGCCCCGCGGACCTGCTGCTCCTCGGCCCGCAGCCCTCCTCGGGCGCTCCGGGCCGGCCCTGGAGGAAACTCTCCGCCCTGAGCTCGTCCCTCTCTGCCCCTTTCCCTCAGCCCATTAACCCCGACCCTCACCCAGCCTCTCTTCTTGGGAAAGAGGTGAAAGAAGACGACAGAGGATTAAAAGGAAAACACACGTACATATATGCGGAGGAGGGGAACGCTCTCCACAAGAGAAGATCGCAAAAGTGACCCCTACAAATCCTCTCTCCTTTTGTTTCTTTTGATTCAGTAATCGCTTCCCCAACTACATACAAGCACACACACACACACACACACACGCACACACGCACGCACGCACACACACACACACACACACACACACAGAGAGAGAGAATTTCCCAATGAAAGATGGGAACAGTGGACACACAGAGGAGATAGCCACCACATTTTAAAAATGGCTTTCCTGATTTGACGTTTGCTGCTTTGACATTAATGACATTAATATTATTGATGATGTTTCAGGGAGAAAAAGCAAAAGAAATCACTTGAAAACTAAACGATCGTCATTTCCCTATTCTTCCCTGACAGAAATAGACCCCTTTCTTCACCTGAGCCTGAAACAGACTTATTGTTCTCAGGTGTTTCCTTCATCGCACGCATTTACCCATCTGAAATCGCAGGAAATGGTTTTTCCATCAGTGAGCTTGTACGTGGAGCCCTCTCCAGCAAAGGGCTTGATCTTTTCTGATTTGAACCTGAAAGTTTCCCTGCCTTCATTTCCCCTCAGTCTCTTTAAAAACTCCACTCCTCTTCCACCTGCACGCACCTCAAATGATTTTTTTTTTCAGTCAGAATGTTTGCTCGCTGGGGTGTTTTTCAGTAAACAGTAACGCTACATAAACACCTTTTTCACTTGCAAGTTACAGAGAATTTAAATTTTACCCCTGTGTGCATGTATGTTTCTTAAGGCACAAGGATAAACCCCACTGAGATGCAATCAGATACTGCTAGCAAATTGGGGATAGAGTTGCTGTTCAAAGGTGGGACTGTAAATAAAGGAAGTTTAAAATCTTAGAAAGCTTTCCGCTTGGAGCAGATTTTTGCCCAAAGAAGTCTAAAGTGGGAAGGTGTCTTCAGAGAGGTAGATAATTTTCTGTTAACATTTAGTAGCACTACTTTCTAAAACACAGCTACACATACTGACTTCAGATTCCTAAGGTGGTGATTTGCTTTTTTTATTATTAGTATTCCTAATAAAGACCATGTCTAGGTTTTATTCTCTGCTGCAAACCTCTAGACTTTCATTGTAACCTTAGCCAGCTGCTGAGGGCAATGAGCTTTCCTGATCTGGGCCTAGGTCTGCTCTTTTGAGTACTGTGCTTTTATCTTCTCAGGTGTTTGGTTGGGCTTTTAATTCCACCTGCATCAGTTCCAGAATTTTCCAAATGTTTCCTGATAACACAAGGTTTTAGGTACAGAGAATGTATGTTTGAAGCCCCTGTAGTTCCAAGCACTTGTGCAAGAAATCTTTCTGTTGGTATCTAGTAGGTTGGACGCCTAAGGCCTAAGACAAGGTTTTGAAACAGATCCTAGCAATCCAGAACTTCAAAGGCCTGTCAGCCCAAAGGCGGCTGATGCCTCACCTGTCCAGGAAGCTGGACATTGCAAGTATTTCCTGTTTTTAGCTCATTTGATTTGTTACTCTCGCCTTCTCTCTAAAAGTCCTGTTGGTGAAATATTATATAAACGGTGTCTCCTTGTGACCGCTGCTGTAGCAATGTATGAAGATGCTGTGAGGAGTAACCACACACACACACACACACACACACACACACACACACACACAGAGTCCATATTCAGTAGGGGGTATTTAAAAGTATGTCTATTCCAAGTTTTAGTTAATTATCTTTTAATGAAAGTGTCACTCATATTCACATCTGTAATACTGGAAAGAGATAATTAGATTTTCAAATGAGAATCAGCCACCTTAAATTTTGCACCAGAAAATACCAAGTATATTTCATTCTAATGAGATCTGTAGTGGGGTTTTAAAATTCATCATAATGTGCTTCAAGAAAGATAACTCAACAGACTCGAAAGATGAAAGGTTTTTTTTTTTTTCCCTAAGTCTTCTTAAAGCTATTACATTGAACTTATGCAATTCTGATAAAATATTCAAGAATATTACATAAAGGCTGGAACTATATTCCCAGTATCATCCTTGCAACCATCACTTACTATCATTTGGAAGTTTACTTTGACTAAACTAACCACTGCCATCTCTCTCGCCCTGGGTTTTCACTCCTGCGTTAAGAGAAAGGTATGTGTTTCAATGGAATGCCTGCAGACTAGGAGCGCAATTCCCCCTTTGAAATAGACTGGGCTGGTTGAGCGGAGTTGGCACTTAGTCGGGCTAATCCGCTATTTACATACATCTGCATATTCGCTCAGGCCCTCGCACTTTGCTTATAAAGTGCGTTCAAGTGTGCCGTCCAGTCCACTAAACGGAGGAAAGCTTTCATTATCCTAACTCATATTTCTGCTTAAAGCTCCCTCGTAAACAAATCTCTGGTCCGATAGTAATTACTTTACCTCATTAAAATTATTTTTAAAAACCTCGTATTGTTAAAGGCCATTGCTCTGACAGTATCTATGTTTAATATTCTTCTCTTTGGCGTGTGCGTGCGTGCGTGTGTGTGTGTGTGTGTGTGTGTGTGTGATGAAGTTTGGGAGTTGAGCGCAGGGGTGCGTGGGGTGCGAGCCCCGGAGGTCCCCATCCCCTGTCCTCTCCGCGGTCGCCACGTCCCGGGCTCCAGCCACAGCGCTGCTCGGAGCCTTGGAAGTCGCGAGGCTGCCCGGCTGCTCCGAGTCTGGGCTGCGCGTCATTTGCAGTCTGGGGAATGTTGATCACCTCACTAATTACACCTCTCCCCCCTCCCTCTCCCTCTCCCTCGCTCTCCTCTCTCATTCCCAGAGTGCATATCGGGAATAGACACACAAAGACATGCGCACTCAACTTAATCAGCCATTTTTTTAAACAGGGCTAAAACGATAATAATTAGCAGAATAAAGACATATCGGATTTTCATTTCCTTTCCTCCTTTTCCCAACCCCTTCACAACCAAACAGCGGGACCGCGGTCGGCACATGCTTTAACTCCTCCTGGACCCCCGAGGACCGCTCCATGCCCCCCACTTTCTCCTCCAGCCTTTTTATTTTCACCCAATAAAGTTCGAGGATTATTTTTTTATTTTTTTTATTTTTTAATGAACCCTCTCGTTTTACTTGGATGTGATCAGCTGTAAGTAAAATAAAAGCAAAACAAAAAGGCGAAGATCGAGTAGGAACTGCAGGGGAAATGGAAAGTAAGTTTTTTCTTTAACTTTTATTGAGTAGTTTGTGTTAAATTTAGGTCGAGTATCGATTATCTTTCCAGCCTGATCTTGCACAATCTTTGATATTTCGCTCCCTCTCTCCCTCGCTCTCCGCCTCTCCCTCGCCGCCCAGCTGCTCGCCCGCGCCCGCGCCCGCACACATCCCCTCATCCCGACCATCCCTTCCGCTCGGCCCCCCTTTTCTATCTCTTTCCCCCCTTTTTGGCTCGAGGATTTGCTCTGCTGAGGGAGGGCGAGGGCTCCGAGGAACCTCGTTTTCCGCACTCTTTGGGGGGCTACGATTTTCGGGATTGAACTTTTGGATTAAGCGGCGGATCGTCCACCTTTAGCCGGGCAGTTTTCTCTCCTTTTCCCCGTCTTTCGCGTCCTGGCTCCGCCGCGAGCCCGGGGCGCTCGCTCGGCCGGGGAAGCTGTCAGCTCGGCCGCGGCGCGGCTCTGCCGAGGTCCCGCTCGCCCCGGTCCCTGCGCCCCGGGCGGGATGACTCCTCGGCGGCGCCCTCCTCCGAAAGTTTAGCGGCGGGTCGGCGGGGCCGCAGCCCCGTCCCCTCTCCGCGCTCCCTCCCGGGCCGCCGCGTCCTCCCCGTCCCCACCGCTCCCTTCTCCTGCCCAGAGGACGCTGGGCTCGGCCGGCGGAGGCCCCGCGTCCGTGCGCCGGGCAGAGGCTCCGAGGCCGGTGGCGCGGGGCCGGGGCGGGGAGAGGGGCCGGCGGAGCGGGCGCGGAGGGCGGCGCGGCGCTGCCGGGGCGAGCGGAAGCAGGTCCGTTAGGAGGCGGGATCGGTCGGCGGCCCGTCCGGGACCCGGCGCCGCACTCGCGGGGGGCGCGTTCGCCGCGGCTGTGCGGCCGGCGGGCGGGGACGGGCCGGGCTCCGCAGGCTGCGATCGCAGCCTTTTCCTTTCTTTTTGGCAAAGGGCAAGTGGAAAGAGCGCGCGCGCGCGTGTATGTGTATGTGTGTGTGTGTGTGTGTGTGTGTGTGTGTGTGTGTGTGTGATGTGCGTGTGTGTGAGTGTGTGTGTGCGCGCGCGTGTGCAGGGGCTGTGGCCGGCTCTAGGAACTGAACCGTTCTCCGGCCCCCCCAAAGCCTTGCGTGTCTACAAACGAACTTCACCTCTTTCGCTTCTGCCGGCACCGAACGCGCCTTCCGGCCGGAGCAGTGGAGGGGAAAAGGCCGGAACGCGCCGGGTCTCGCCTTGTTCCTACTTCTACCCCCCTTCCTCCATTCTTCCTGTTCTTTTCTATCGGAAACAAAATAAAATTTCTCATGGAATGATACGAAGTTTCCCTGCCGATGGCCAAGTTACAGAGGGTTCCTGGCCCCGGCCCCTTCCCCCAGAAGACTGTGCACTGGTTGGGATTTCTTTTGTTACCTGCGATCCGGGCGGGGGGCTCCGATCGGGCGCTCCGGCCAGGGTCCGGCCGGGAGAGGAGGCTCCGGCGGGCGCCTTTGGCCGCGACTCCTCACTTCCGCACGGTTCTGGTGAGGTTTTAGCTACCGTTCGGTGAGACACCCTCCTTCTAGGTACCAGAGGTTCAGATCGCAAACACGGACCCCCCCCACCCCTACACACACGGACACACTCACACTCAACACACACAGACACA